>JAVIWB010001075.1:0-102158 GCA_031893035.1 Dermolepida albohirtum
TACATGTTGAATGGCTGCATGTGGGTTCTGTAGACCCCAAACACGACATTGTGTTTGTTTACCAGACTACTAACATGGAAAGTCGTTTCATACTGAATACGATGCGTTGTGCGAAAGTGTTATCATTGTCAATAGCATAATAAATCTCATTACAAAATGCCACACATTTCCGTTTGTCATCAGAACGCAGAGCTTGTAACAACTGTAACTCATACGGCTTCATAACCAACCGACGTTTCAAAACTTGTCAAATTGTTGTTGTAGGCAGTTGTAACTCCCGACTGGCACAACGAGTTGATTTTGAAGGATTACGTTGGAAAGCAATTTGAATTCGTGCAACATTTTCTTCAGAAACACGAGGGCGGCCAGGACTCTTTCCTTTACATACACATCCTGTATCTACTGTCGATACCATCTGCGAATGTTCCACCTATTCGGAGGATCAATTTGGTAGCTCAACCTTAAACGTCTTTGCACTGTAATCACGGAATTGCACTTCGCAAACTCTAGAACACAAAATGATTTCTGCTGCGGAGTAGCTATTTTAAACATATGACGGTTACTAGCAGCTGTTAAAGAAACTAGACTATGTATTCGTTTCTTCAATAACCGAGCCGAGGCGCAGCGGTCGATGGTCTGGACAAAATAATACTTTGTAATACGTATATTCTTTTTGAAACACGCTGTATATTTATTACCGTTTTATAGAGACGAATGCAGTGTAATTCTCTTAAAGATCAGGAATCTTTGGTGAAGCGGTGAAGTTCATTAAAAAGAGCTTATCATGAAAGAAGACTTTCCTAGCAAAATATATCTTTTAAAATATAGTACCGCTCATACAGATTTACATTGTCTATTATCCGCTGTTTGTTTTCAGAAATAAGGCGACTAAGGCGGCTGCACCCTATACTGTTTATTATTGTAATCCGATTATTTCAATCTATTTAATTGTATTTAATAAAACAAGAAAAAATATGAATTGGAATTACAAATGAATTTAATCTTTTCATTCATTTTATTGTGACATCCTATTTTTACATTATAATCTATAGTTAGACATTAGGCATTGAGAAGGGAACGGGCGTAAAGGGACGATTCACTAATGAATAAACAGTCTTTCACAGGTGCCATTGAACTTGTTCGGAGTTACAAATTTTTTCGAATGTTGCACAATATTTTGCTTTTCAGTTTTAAACCTGTTGACAGAAATCTTGTCTACTCTGTAGTGCTACACATCTGCCATACTTTACTGCAAAACACCATGCTTTCTCACCAATTTGCATTACTGTCTGCCAATATATTTTAACTATTGTAGCCTTTCTGAAAATTTGCGAAAATACACAATCTGTTTACTAAGCATGCTGCAAAAATTCAGGGGGTTGCCCCTTGGGCTGTTTTTGTTTAGAAGATAAAAGGCGATAAAGGTTTGGATACTTTACCAAATATTAATGCACACCAAGTAAAACTATGGTGTACTCTGCTGGACCTATCGAATACAAGAAATTCGTTCTTATGTTTTTAATATTTCAATTAGAAAAAAAACGGATATCACTTAAGGCCTGTTCGATCTTCAGACTTAAATCCCGTTGATTTTTCCTATGGGTCCATAGGAAAACTTTAGTGTTCTTATGGATGTAATGCAATAAGAAACAACTATTTTTGAAAGAATTCAGTCAATCAGGAGAAGATTGGTGGTAGTCATTTTCAGCAGTTTTTGTAGATTAAGATTCTTTACATGTAGTAGTTCTGTATCTTCGAAGCAAACGTCTTTCTGAAAATCGCCCGAAGACAAAAAAATCTTAAAACAGCTCAAGTAATAACCCCCATTTTTGGCCCATGTTTAATGAACAGCCTGTATATTCAATTAAATACTTAGCATTTATAAATATTTTTTGATTATTCCATCATTTTATTTTCAATTTTATTGAAGATTTTCTTTTGTTCTTGAGGACATCGTTTAATTAGTAGTTGTGGCTATGGTTTCCAAAGAAATATCACAGAGTCGTTTTCATACCATGCTCAGTTAAATTTCCACCAGTAGTAATAATAGATGCTTTGATATTATCGGTGAGAAAAAAACGTATTGTAAAATTTTAGCCAAAAATTGACTTTACACAACGTAAATAATAAATAGCAGCGCCCATAAAGAAAAACTCGAACCATCTTCTAGGGTATATTTGTTCGCCAAAGAATTGTGTGAAGAATTTTTGACAACACTCCTACAAACAAATTTCGATAATACCATTGGAAAAACAATTTTGGAAAAGTATTCACAGATGAATCCACTGTACGAAAAGTTACTCGCGATCAAACTATGGACTTCCTAGGGTGTTGTGTGTCCAATATTATTGGAATTTTAAGTAAAAGTGTCATCAAAACCAGATTTTATTTCCAATAAAATAAATACCCAAATTATTGCCGAATTTGTAGCTAAAATTATCAAGCAGTTTGGACAATATTGGTTGCATTATATACTGGGATAATCACTTTTGTTTGTTACTGATTCTGCAGGATACATGTTAGGAAGTTACTTAAGCAACTACATATATCCCAATATGTTGCAGATCATGTGTTTCTTATTGCATTACATACTTTGTATATAATCTGCGAGATCAATTTCAAAACGTAAATAGGCTGATATCTAGTTTCCAAAACATCCCTCGTAAATCTTACCAATGACATCGGTTCCTGTAATTACGAAATGGTCACCATGGTTAAACGCATATGAACTTTCTCAAAATAAGAATACTATTTTTTAACCAGGTTGGGATATCGTTGAGATTCATCTACAGTTGGTGCGAGTTAAAGTTTGCATGAGTAGAGTATTGGAGTGTGTCAATATATATAGCTATAATTAACATTATGTTTTAAGAAAATACCACCTTGGCAATATCTTCAAATGGTCTAATAGCATTTCTGCTGGTTGTAACTCAGCTACCTTCTCGGTGTTTTGCATTCCGCTGAGTTGACAGCATTCGTAAAGTTCGAATGAAGTTCAACTTTGTAGTTAGGTCTACTGCAGTGTAAATATGGATGACGATATTCCACTGGCAGTGTATTTTTTATGGAAAAGGGACAGTGACCAGATTAACGTTTACTAAAAATCCAGTGTGTACTGCCTAAAGTTCTTTAAATTTGTGACTACAGCAAAGATCAAATGATTCAAAAAGAGAATCTTTTGAGCTCAATAGAAAAGTTTGGAACTTATATTGAATGAAACCATACAAAAAAAATTATATTTACATAAAAATAAATATTTATTAACATATATTTAAGTATAATCGACCTATAATGGGTTTGCTTCGAAATTTGCTCTATTTTGTAATCAAAATAGAATAAACTAGGGTAAAAATTTAATCACTAAGGTTGACATATAACCCCTTTCCACATTAACTTTTGTAATTCTGTATACGCATTTCGACAACTCAGTCATCATCAGCAGATAATTGCAAAGTGTCGCACCTAGTAAACCACGGCGAAAAATACTTGTATGAAAACAAACTCCGTACGCGATCCGCACTGTTGATAACCAAAATGTACACTTACCAGGTGCGACACTTTGCAATTATCTGCTGATGATGACAACTTGGTTGTCGAAATGCGTATACAGAATTACAAAAGTTAATGTGGAAAGGGGTTATATATCAACCTTAGTGATTAAGTTAATCAACCACAGGCTCCATCAAATTCAACTAGGGTAAAAATAATAATATTACAGTGCACACACATGAAATTACTTTTGCTTTTTATAAATTATGTTAAAAACTGTCTTATTGGAATTTTATTAAATCATGAAGTGAATTTATCTTGCTTGCGGATAAAAAGTGTCGAATTTTTTTGTCTATTAATTACAGTTTATGGTGACTTTTTGCATTTATTCCATGGCACTTTTATTTCACAAAAAGATGCAGACACTCCTAAAGTTGAAGGTGGTGTAAAATTATAACAAATTCTTATAAAACTTTTTGTATTTTGGAATGAAATAAACGACCTCTTGAAAATTTATATGTTAAATCACTGTATTTGTTTTACAAAAAAAGAGCAAAACAAGGATAAATGAAGAATAGCCCTCCATATAAAACGGTTAATATATTTGTGTAACGGATATCAAAGTCCCGTATTAAACTGTGGTTTGGACAGGTGATTTCAATGTTAAATGGGTTAAAATTTAAACATTTCTGTGAATGTATGCAGCGTGCATTGTTTTGCGCGCTTTTCCAGCAACCGCCTTTTTTTTTATAAATCCCGCAATCAGCTTACAATGCGATAAAATAAATAAAGAGGTGATGAACAAAACCATCACAATTAGTCCAAAGTAAACCGCTAGCTAGCACGTCGCTTCGGGGTTAATACCAAGAACAACACGGGTGGCGGAAAAAAGGATAAAAAAACAACGACACGAAGTTTTATATAGAAAGAAAACTTTGAGTTTACCAATGCGACCTAATGCAACGCGAAAGTCTATATTTTTAATTCTATTAACGGATTCCTGACGAACAAAAATTAAATTCCTACTAATTAAGAAAGATACTCTAGCGCTCTCATGTAATTGCAATATTTTTAATTAACTACTAAAAAGGATAATAAGAATTACGGATAATAATGCGCTTCTACGATGCTAAACTGATAAATTCAATTTTAATCGCTTTATACATCGAATACGTAATGCAGAAATTTTTCAAAAAATTTCTGTTCTCCGTGTGGGACCCGAACCCACGATCTCATTCTCTCCGGGAATGCGCCCTAACCATTAGACTACGGAGATCCGGAGGAACTGGGATAACTCTCCGTGGCCTACCGGTTAGGGCACATTCTTGGAGAGAATGAGATCGTGGGCTCGAGTTCCACGAAGAGAATAAATATTTTTTCAAAAGTTTCTACATCTAATATACAATGTATAAAGCAGTTAAAATTAAAACGTTGCAGTTTAGCATCGTAAAAGAGCATAATTATTTATAAATAATTACCCCATCGCGGACTTTTATTTAATAATTCCATAATGAAACTTATGGCACATTAAAAGGGCTAGAATTAACTGCCTCCGTGGTTTTTGCTTAGGGCATTTTCCCGGAGAGAATGAGATCGTGGGTTAGAATCCCGTAGGAAGAATTGAAATTTTTCAAAAATATCTGAATTACATATACGTTGTAACGGGTCTTCCAATAAGAGGTTTCATTTTGATATGTAAAAAAAACGAGTATTTTTAAGCGAAATCATCGGATGTTTATTTAATTGTAAAGAGTCATTAATAATGGAAAACAATATCAGCCAAATGGTCGCCACAGTTACGCTTGCAGGACCATATTCATTTCATGAAATTTTCCATCACCAATTCGTACATTTGCGACTGTATGTACTCGATAACTTCACGAATTCCATCTTTGAGGTTTTGAATCGATTATGGACCATTGGCATAGACCTTATCTTTCACGAAGCCCCAAAGAAAAATGTCTAAAGGTGTTAAATCACAAGATCTCGGTGGCCAATTGTGATCGCCCCTTGGGGAATTCACATGATCAGGAAACTAACTTTTCACACAAAAGAGCGATGGTATCGTTATTTGTGTAGTACGTAGCGCCGTCGGCCATACAAAATCATTAATCATCGTTCGATAGCGCAATCCATTCCCGGTCTCGTTTTCGAAAAAGTAAGGTCCAATGACTCCGCCAAACAAAGAACTTCGCCAAATAGTCACAGGCTGAGGATGGAGAGGCTTTTCAACAATAATTCTTGGGTTTTGCGAGCCCCAACTGCGACAATTCTGCTTGTTAACGTAGTCTCCGAGGTGAAAATTGGTCTCATCACACAAGATTTTCTCGATGAAATTTCGGATCAGTTTGATGCATTTCAAGGATCCAATCAGCAAAGACACGATATTGTTGATGGTCGGTAGGCGTGAGTTCTTGTGTTAACTGAACTTTAAAAGCCTTAAGACCTAAGTCTTCATGCAAAATACGGTGTAATATCGTTTGTGTAATGTCCAGTTCCATAGATCGACGAGAAATAGGCAAACCTGGGTTTTCTTCAACACCATGGGCTACAACAGCAATATTCTCAGTTGTTCTTTACCGACGTGCACGAGTTCAATTCTTCATTTTACTAACTTGTCCAAACAGCTCAAATTTTTCCAGCAGTTTCGCAATTGCTGGCCGAAAAGGCGCTTCACGATGACTCAAAAATGCTTTAGTTTTGCGAACTGTAACCGCGAAATTGTCACCATTTTTGTAGTGAATTTTAATAATTTCAATGCGTTGTTGAAGAGTATATCGTTCCATTTGTATTAATGGTGTAGTTTTTACTTGTTATCTGTCAAATAGTTACAGGTTGAGTCATGGCGGACTATTGAAATTGAAATGTCTTATTGGGACACCTGGTTAAAATTAGAATTTTTCAGGAAACTAAGAAGATTATAAGTAACTAATTTTATATATAACCAATCAGAAGAAACTTGAATCATTAACTTTTTTCATTTGATATTTTTCGTAATACAAGGGCGAATCAATCAGTCTAGTAAAGACAATATACTTGGCTGCGGTGGAACTCTTCTTAACGATGATTTTCAAAAGGATAAAGTAGTAACAGGCGAATACTATCCATGTCTTTTAGAACAACTGTACTATGCAATACATTGCTCCACATGAAGAAGAAATTATTGCTTTTTCTGTAGGATAACGTAAATGTTGACACTTCACCTGTTTCAATTTTGAAAATTTCTGAAAAATAAATTAGAAACTTATTTCGATGGCAAGAGATTTGGGTAAAATGAAGGGGTAATCACTGAAACTAAGGCATACTTCGAATAGTTTGATAAAGCTAATATTTCTGAAGAAACCTCCACTATCCAGTTGATTTGAATAACTTTTCGCATATAGAGTGTGACAAAAATTAAAACAAATGACTTTATGTCAAAAGATTTGACGAGTTTGAGTTCGAATAGCTACTAAGTTTACGGACAATAAATTTTTTTTATAACTCCGTGTTTGTTATAAATAATGTAAAGAGTGTAGTAGTTACTATCTGCTTCTGGGTTTCCGGGCTGGAACCGCGTCACTAGTATATCTGCCGACGTTTCGTACCCATTTGTATGGGACATCTTCAGGGCTGAACTACTGCACTGAAACTGAAGTTTCCCATACAAATGGGTACGAAACGTCGGCAGATATACTAGTGACGCGGTTCCAGCCCGGAAACCCAGAAGCAGATAGCATGGACCACGACCGCGGAAGTCTACGTACCAAATTAGTGTAGTAGTTACCTCCACTGGAACTCTATCTTATTATTATTCAGAAAGGGTAGCTTTTTTAGCGCCATGATACTGTATTGTATATATAAAACTGAAGCTATTTGTTACTTGCTAGAGATAGTCAACCTAGTACATAAGGTCATTAGATTTTAATCTTTTAAGCAAATGCGTCTCGTTATTGCTTTCAAAAAACTCTCTCTCTCTTATCCATTTGCATGCATTCCTAAATTAAGATTTATAACTTTCACTTTTGATTTTAATTTCTTCTTTGACAGGGGATGCTTATAAGTCTCTTTCTATTATTGCATTCAGCATATGTATTTGTACATGCAATGTTCATGACGGACTTCAGGACTATGTTTTGGAATCTCTGTAGAATCTCTATATTAGAATTGCTTGCAGCACCCTATATACAGCTAGACCAGCATCCATTTCTTTATATTTGAGCCCGAGTTGTTTTCTTTTAGTGAATATTTTTGCCATGTTAACCTTTTATCCAAGACCGTGCCAAGGTATTTTGTGTCATCAACGCTGTGCCATTTAAGATAGATGGTGGACATGCTCAGAATACCTCCTCAATGTAAGTTACTTGAACAGGATTTTTCTGCTTGTTTCGGGAAACGCTTCCAAAAAATGAACAAATGCATTTCATCAACAAACAATAAAATTATATAATCTGGTACGTAGACATCTGCGGTCGTGGTCCATGTTATCTGCTTCTGGGCTTCCGGGCTGGAACCGCGTCACTTGTATATATGCCGACATTTCGTACCCATTTGTATGGAACATCTTCATCAGTTTCAGTGCAGTAGTTCAGCCCTGAAGATGTCCCATACAAATGGGTACGAAACGGCGTAGATATACAAGTGACGCGGTTCCAGCCCGGAAGCCCAGAAGCAGAATAAAATTATTTTCTTTCGAAATAGCGTAGTTTTTTTGTAATTAATTTCAGAACAGTCCTCGTATATTTAAAGAATGGCACAATTTCAGTTACACGTACAAAAGAATAGAGTTTAAAAGATTAAAGGAAGCAGAAAATTACAAGGAAGGACATATTAAGAAATAAATCTAACCGATGATACACCCCCCAAAAAAAAGGAAAGAATTAATGTTCTTCTCTTCATTCAGTCTTGGGCGAAATGATCAAATACTTCTAGTAAAACTTTATACTCAAACTGGTACTGGTACGAGCGCAACGTATTATTCTATAGAGAGTAAAAAGTTGAGAGACCCAAATAAACAGGAAATCGTAAAAGGACGGGAGAAAAAAAACACGATCCGCGTAAAGACTTTGTTGAGTGCACCGCATTGAATACAACAGTCGACGGCTCCAAATGTCATGGTGTTTTTAATGTTTTCATTGAACAACGAGCGATCGTAATGTACGTACACTACTATTGTATATGTGTGTATATATTGATATTACTAAATATATATATATATATATATATATATATATAATATTGTGGAGGTAATCTTCTTGTTTATGTTTTGTATACGATAAACGGTTTTGCTGGAAGTTCATCAACATTAGGGTTTCCGATCATCGATATTAGTAAAACAAATTTCGGTTAATTACCAGATATTATCTATGGTATATTGTTTCATTCGATCGCCTATTTTTATAACATTAGATTAGTGGAATTTTCATTCAATGATTTTGTAACAACAATAATAGATTGGTATACATGGTATGCGAAATTTGATGAGTGGATCAAATCTATCTACAATAGTATTTATAATATCGGAATAATATCTATCTGCTTGAACACATTTTTGCCAACTATTAATAAAGGCATTACGTGCCAGTAGAAAAATCCAAGTTCCTGGAACTGACGAGAATTTAAGATACCAAGAGCGTTTTTACGCTCTTCCTCATTTATTTTCCTTTAATAATCTGCTGAAAAAAAGATCTATAGTACTAGATTTGATGGGTATTATAGGTCTTCAAAGCTTTGATCCATGTGGAATCTTGTATAATTGTGTAACAAGTCCCTGATAGTTTTTGAAAACGATATTGAATTTTGAGCTTTTCACTTGCTTCCTTAAATATATTCGATTAATTTTATTGAGCACCTATCTGATGTTATACTTTCACCATTGGGTAAAAAGGAATGATAATGATAAAGTTGATGAGCTTGACCCAGAAGGATCAACGTTGTAGTATAATCTACTAGTAGTCTCATAACAGATCTTGAAGAAGTTGGCAGTATAAGTAGAGAAGCGTTGACAGAAACTACAACACGGCGAATTCTCCAAGAAGATTATATTGCAAGTGACACCGACCATGAAAATCTACGTAATTTTAAAGATCAATGTTATTATATACTGAACCAGAGCCTGTACTGGGAGTGCTTCAGTACACTATTCAACAACGAATAGATATATGAACCAAGACTTAACATAAAGTGTAACCTCAAGCATGGACATGTAAGAAGGCTGGGGAATTAGATTCGTTGAAAAGAAATTAGTTTGGAGCCATGTGTCACTGAGAAAATTCTTAATTTCTCAATCACGGTCATACTCAGTGACGAGTCACGACTCGAAGAGGTTATAGAATCTATCAAATTTTGTGAGACGAACATATTCGGAACGTTGCAGAAAAGATTGTGTAGAGCAAAGTGTTAAAAATCTCCTCGCTCTGATGGTATGTTCATGCACTACTGGGGCTGCAACAGGACCTTCGTACTTTATTTTACAGTGAACCAGTATAAATACAAAAATATAATAGAAACTGTTCTAGTGCCCTTTACTATTTCACTAGTTGCAGAGAAAAATCTGATCATGCTTATGCAAGATGGGGCTACGTGCCATTTGGCGAAATCTGTCCAGAATGTTGTTCTCGATTTTGGTATACCAGTGCTAGCCTGGCTTGTAAATTTACAGGATCTCGATTCAATTGAGAATGTTTGTAATCTTATTAAATATATTATTTACTCGTCTTGAAATTCAAACACCGTAAAAGCCTGTAGCGACAGCATGCTGAAGCGAATTAAGGCTAAGACAGGTTGACTAAATATTGAAACGAATATATCCTAAGTTGTAAATATGTTTTCAGACTACATACTACTTACTATCACGTGTAATGTAGAAGTATACGTTTTAAATTTCATGTATTTGGATTTTATTTCGTTAAAATTCTAAAATTGCAAGGTGTGCCAATTTAATTGCAAGGCATTGTATACTGTTCAAGGAATAATCAAGTTTAATAAAATAATTTTTACGCGTATAAGAGCATTCGTTACACTTATTGGTAGAAATACTTGGTTACATCAAACACTAATTGTTGCTAATTCATTTTGTAAGCTAACAAGTCTGTAATAGAAGTTATTGGATGATGTTTTTAAGTCACCCGAAATTATCAAATATTCTCTACTAATTAAAAATAATATTGGGCCTAGATTTGATCCCTGTGGTAAACCTGAAGTGGGATAAAAGGTTGTTCCAGTTCATTACTCTTCAGAGCATTCTAAATTAAATTATTTTAAATTTCGTATTAAATTACCAATTGCTATCTACCGTTTCGTGTTTAAATTATTTGTAGAAATAACTGTCAAGAATGAACATCAACTGTTTCTCCCTCGCAAAACAGTTCGTCATTTTCAAATTAGTATTAGTCATAAAATTTTCATTTCGCTACATCAATCCTCCCTGTTTCTCCCGTGTCTCTCAAGCCACTAACTACGCTCTAGTCGTTTCAGCGTTGCATGTTTGAATTCCAACAGGAAATACGTGAACATATTTGAACGTACTATTTGCGCTAAGAATTAAAATGTTTATAGGTATGTGTTCGAACAAATATTTAAATCATGCTCGTACTTTAAGCTATGTTTACATGTTTAATGTGAACATTAGATTATTACATATTAAAAAATGTAACTTTCAGATTATTGTCAAGCTAATGAGATTAATTTTTTATATTTGCTATTATACCTAGCAATAGAGAGATGCTCACAATAAAATAAATCTTTTTTCACAGCTAAAATAGGCAAAACAACATGCAATAAGCTGTTTACTAAATATACAAATGCAATAATCCAAATTTTAACATTCTATACAACTAATTACACGATCTGCATTTACAGCTTGTGTATAGATTATAAATCAACGAGCTCTGTTGTCTAATAGAAAAACTAAATTCCCAGACAAAATTAAAACGTTAATAATTATTTCATGTAATGAAGTTCTAAATCATTAAATGTTTTATGTATGTATCATAGTTGGCTTAGGATATCCTCTGTCACTACTGATAAATCACAGTAATCATTTGACGGATGTAAAGCAACATTTTGCATTTGCTTGTCAATAAGATATTTAACGCTGTTTCAAGTGATTTTTTTCGGGCTCGTAGACTTCCGCGGTCGTTGTCCATACCTTCATCATCTTGGCTAGAACCGCGTCTTCCACGATTCTGGTACCGACGTCTCAGCGTGACAACGAATGCAGTAGCGGCAGTTGAGCTCTGGAGATGTCCCACACAAGTGGTGACGAAACGTCGGTATCAGAATTATAGAAGACGCGGTTCCAATCCAGAAGCTAAGATGAAGAAAGGCAATAAATACAGTTCTACTAGTGATCTTTTTAAAAGCAAGCTTCACTAATTGGATGAAACGCCTTGTCTTGTGCAGTAAGAATAGAAGAAAGTAATCATCCACGCAACTTAACAGAAGAAGAATCGGTGAACGCGGTAAGAACGGACGTCGTCGGTTATATGTAGCTAACTTGTTAGGAGTTAGCCAATTATCAATTAGACGAACGGTTACACGTATATATGAAACATGTTACTGTAGAACTCCAGGACAAGCTTAGATGCAAGAGATGAGCCATGCCTTATGCAAGTCACCTTAAGGAACATGTGCTAGTTTAGAGCTAAGCACAGCCCCAGCATCAGATTGAAATGCAGCAATTTCTGTTCAATGGTCAGAAATGGTTAATGAAGAATTGTATAATAAAAGGCCAGTTATTGCACCACTGGCCACCATGGAACATAGAGCTACTAGACTGAGTTTTTCAAGGGAACACGTAAATTGGACCATTGGCGACTGGAAGTGACGAAACAAAGTAAACTAATCCACGAGATGAAAGTGAACAAGTCTGTTGAAGGCCAAGAGAGAAGTTTGCTCTCTGCAATATCTCTCCAAGGATCTCTTTTTGTGATGGATCAGTAATGTCTTGGAGAGGAATTTCTTTCGATGTTCGCACAAGTTTAGTTACTACACAAAGGTCTAAATTGGCAGGAGTTTCGTATCGTAGGAATTATAAAGCCAACGTTTGAAGTATATAGAAGAAGATGTATTTGCGAAAAAGTACTTCATCGAACAAAGTTTTGTAGAAATGCGCTTTTCTAAAACTAAAGCAAATTTAATACGCGGGGTAATGACGCGAAACTAGTAGTGTTTAGATGTCTCCCCAAAAATATGCACGGAACTGCTAAACACGAGTGAAAAAAATGTAATTGTATGGGGTTGTACGTCACACGCGCATGAGGAATATAAGTATACGGATAATATAGCATCCAGAGAGTTAAAGTAAGTCGTACTTTTAATTATAAAACTCAAAGTTTTTAGACTAGAGTAGTAATGTTTTCGATATGAGCAGAAAATGACAATTTAAAATTGAAAGTAACGTCAAGATCTTTACGTCGCAGTAAGAGGGAGCCATTTAAATAGTAACGATGAAGTATGGTAAACTTCGCGGGAAGGTAAGTACTCCACATTTAGAAATATTCATTTCTACACCAATTAATGAATCTCAAAGATCATTGACGAAAATTAGAAAAAGCAAGAATCCCAAAGTTCGTACCTTGAGGGACACCCGATGAAGGAATCAAGTGATTCGAGTGATGACCCAAATAAGACACGTCGTGCTTCCTATCGGATAAATAAGAAGGGATATAAGTAATATTAAAGACGGGGAAAACCCTATAATTTCCAATTTATTGAGAAGTATTCGATGGTCGTCCCAGAATAGTTAATTAATATAGAAGTAACTGTTTCTATCACTGGTACAGTATCAAGAAAAATAAGAAACAAGTAATTTCTCACAATAACTCGGAGATATTCTATTCTGCTATCTAAGTTCTCAATATAAAAAGTTATATATCTCAAATACTTTAAGTTTTACTAAAGCTGAAGTCAATAACTTGATTCTCTTTACATTCGCGTGTTTTATAAAGTTGTAAATTGGTGATTTATGAGCTCCTCAACACATCTATCTGAAAATACCTAAAAATATTACTTTTTATAAGAAAGCTCGTGGAAAATTCCATATTTATTATATATATGTATATACTTCCGAAAACAGTATATCTAAAATAAGGCAATTCGCGCGGTATTAGATAGGAAAATATTGTGGAGGGCGGATATAAGAAATAAGCTATTAAGTCGTCTTTTAGGGTACCTATATTGTCTTTCTCGTAAATAAAAAGATATGATGGGTTTTTTAACTTTTTAAGGCTCCAACTTTTACGATAATTATTTGTGACAATGCATGACTAGACACGTCTATGCGGGTAGTAGTAGAGCTTAAAGTGTTTTGCTGAGTCGTGTACAATTTAGATCCCGGGAAGCAAATGAAAATGGCGTGTGTAATCGCGAAATATTCAAAGTATGAGGTGTGTGGAGCTAGATTTTTGCAAAACTAAGGTGTTAGGGCGGAATTCGCCGCAGATTACCGGACGTGTACGGCCCGAACGTTATAAGTCGAAAAGTCAGCGTTTGGTGCAAAAAAAAAATTAAAGATGAACAAAGAACTGGAGTAGAAACGAAGTAGACCAAGGACATCACACGCGGATGACAATTGAAACAAGTCGTGGTGAAATTGTTGAAATTACTGTCATTTCTAAGAGTTGGGTTCATGAACTCATATGTAACTTAAACTTTCGGTTTGTTGGATGTCGAAATGGGTCTCTGATGAACAAGAACCAATCGAATGAGTGCTACCCTTCAACATCTTACTCAATACCACCAGGAAGTGCATTCTTTCACTGAAAGCATCGTTATCAGATATTAAACTAGAGTTTATGAGTTCACCCCAGAGACGAAACAACAGTGTATGACATTTAACTTCCTCAGTTACAAAAAAATTTAAAATCCAGCCCTCAGCCCACAAAACTATGGATACCGTATTTTGGCATAGTGAAGGCTTTTTACTGTGTAAATTTCTCGAACCATGCACAAACATTAACAGTGAAGGATGATGAGAAACTCTAGAAATTTCACATAGCTATTAGAAGGACGTGAAGGAGATCAACTTTTATACGACAGCGCAAGACCGTGGTTGACATAGCGGAATTAGAAAATCTTGGATTTCAATATGTTCAGATTTTTAATAAAGAAATTTCTGGTGGGGAAATAATTGCGACTCAGGAGGAATTGAAAGATACTGTTGTGGAGTACTAGCAATTTGACAAGCAGCAGTGGCGTGAAGAGGTTTTTTAAACTACTGTCACGTCGAGAAATAAACAAAAGTCTGTAGGTTGAACGTATTAAATATTTTCTTTACTTATAAATGTTAGCGTTATATTGGCTTGTGCTATTAATATGGGACAGCATTCGTAATTTTTTTTAATTTTTAACCACCGTCTCCCATTGGATGTTCAAATGCGCGATGTTTTTGTTTCATTGCATAACGCGATCAAGTTCTGTACGAGGGTAGCCGTTTATATTTCTGGAACTGGCAACACTGTTAGTGATGCCAGTTCAGGCAGCAATGCTTTTCGCATTGGTTTAAACGAATGCAAAAGTGCACTGATTTTCAAGGAGAATATTTTGAAAAGCAATAAAACTATTTTCGATAATAAAATTTTTTTTTTGTTTGCTATTCCCGAAATAAAACGGCTACACTCGTATTAATGAATAAAGCTGTAGTTTGAAATCTAAATACTATAACATATGCGACGGGTATTAAGGTGTGAGTGAATGACATTTTGTTACCTTGCTAACAACACGAAACCCAAAACCCCTCGTACTGTTGTCAGGCCGTATTACGTGGGCGATTTATTTGGAATTTTCCTTTTTTTGTGAATAAACTTTAGTTTAATGTGACGCTGCTTAATATAGGCGTGCATGAGTAATGATATCTAAATATAGTGGTATACGGGGATTACTTCAAAATTATATTTCAGCGAATGTGTGTTTGGCGTCTCATTTGTAATAGTTGACTAAAAAGGTACCAGGGTGGAATTGTGCAGAAATAAATACTGCTCATTTGGTTATTTAAATTCTCATTGAAAAACTTCTCCAAAGGAATCCAGAGAGGGTCTTCAAGGATTATTTCTTCTTCTTTAAGCTGTACAGTGGTGTATAAAGGCATAAGAAGACCATTTTCAATAATCGAAAACAAAACAAAGTACAAGCAACGCCTTTAGTATTTTTTAATATTAATCATCTCATCATTGGAACACTCGTTATACGAGGAATAGTCGGAAATCAAAAAACATGGAGATTTGGGTTGGGTTAATATGTTGTGGTTATACAAGTAATATGTTTGTTTTGCAATGATTTCACCATGGGAATAGAGTGTACGTACTACTGTGGTGAAGAAAGGATGAGAAGCAGAGATGTGTTGCAATGTGTTAAAAATGATGGAAATTTATGAATTCAATAGAAATAATCTTTACGTAATATTGATGTATATATCAGGGATTTTAAAATTATCATGAATATTGAATGATAAAATAGGTGGATGTCCCCTGCTATTATAAAGACCACTCTTATCTTATGAATCAATTTAATATAACGTTTTCTTCTCCAGAACAAAACTTCTTACCGATGATAAACTTCAGATAAATACTTTCCACGGTGCAGTTGTTTCAGGGAAGCGACTTTCCCAAGGTTGGTCGTTCTTCCTCGCTTTCTAATAAAGAGGGATCATGTTTTATCCATATCTCAAGCACATATTCTTATCTGTTTGGTCATTGTCCTTCTCGTTCCCTCATCAAACATAGCGAATTTTGAGATACATTAGATGGGTAGAAAATATTTTAAGACACATATCTTCAATAAGGACAGCCCCACGGATATTGGCGACAAAAAAATCATTAACTTAGAGGTAGACTCTTGTAAAGTACTAACGAAGAGGGTGGGTAAGAAATAATCTGAAATCTCAATTGATTCGATGTTTGCATGTCACTTGTGATGAAAGACAACTTTTTCATGAAATTGCTTTCTTTAATTTGTCCAGTAGAGCGGTTTAATACTGTTTGATCTTTTCAAATTCAATGCGAAAAAATAACAGAATTTCACCTGTTATCATAAAAAAGAAAACGGAATTATCATATAACGTCTTTTTTTCCGAAAGATGGGCACCCATTAATTCGAGCGCTTTTTGTATTTTATGTATTCATCCCTTACTTGCAAGTAGCAGTACATGCATGCATATATTCAACGATAATAGATGGGGACACTCTGATATTGCCACACGACATGATACTCTATATCTTGATTGCAATAAACGTTTGCCATTAGATTCTTATCATTAACAGTCTAGTAAACATTCCTATTATTAAATTCCCTATTGTGTGTCCGCTAGGTATTTAAGCTAAGTTGTATAATGCAAAAGAAGAGCTGACGGTGGTGGTACATGGTTACCTCGTTGCGTTTCTTTGTAATGCCACCCCCTTACATCATTTTATTTGAATTAAAGCACCGAAGCGGATCAAACACTCCGAGGTAGTTCCATTTTCATCGATAGATCGTATTTTGTAATGTTAACTCTTTAAAATTACGGTTGGTACCGTGTGAGAACTGGTTCCTTATGAACGTGGAGACAGAAAAATTAATGTTCGCATTGGAATGAGAAAGTAATTTTCGTATTTTACAGATGATGTGAAATACAGACGGTATTAAAACGAAAATTTCATTTAATTCGTGCACATTGTATTTGTGCAGTGTTTAAAAGGAGACGGCGATATTGGCGAAATTTTAAAAGCTTCGCAAATTATAGAGGCGGTCTCTTTGATACACGTACATTGCATTCATAGAAATTACGTCATCTTACATACGTGAATGTTTAGTTTTCTCCTTTTGCATTTAATATTATTAAAGATTGAATTATTGAAAATACACAGATTCAATTTTGCTGTAATGAGAACATATTTTCTTTTGACTATTCAAATGTAATCCTATTAGGATGTTTTCGCAAAAATGTCAATACGAAGTCGTCGACATTATATTCTTCTTATTACTATTATTTATTGACTTTATTCGTTCCAAAACTACCGCCTTTGAAAGCTTATTTGTACGTTAAAAATACTTACCACAAGACAAAATTTATTTCTTTTGATTAAACTCCATTGGTAGCAGAATTATTTTATTAAAGTTCAATTCATAGTTTATAGACGGTTCATTATTGCAGATGGAACTATGGACCGAAAGTACCATCACAATTTTAGATTTCTTTTTGAATAAAACAGAAACAACAAATTCGCATCATTCGCAAAGTTTTTGCAAAAGTTTTGATAAAGTAATTCTATTTGGGTGTATATGGAGTTATAAGCAGAAATCGGAACTGTTGAGTTAGATAGCAGCTAAAGTTAAAACTTTTGATGTATTAAGAGGCACAAAGCTGTACTACCTGGTAGCCTAATTTGTATAACAACCGCCTAGCAAATGTCAGTTACAGGTTCGAATTCTACTCCAGCGCAGAAATTTTTAATTAATTTCTGTGATTGTAATCAACGACAGTGCAGCAGAAAATACCAATTTTCATAAACAAAACTTGAAAATAGAGCGAAAAAATTCCCTGAAACGTTTATATGAACCAAGTGTTTTATTACAACTGACGGTCAAATATGAAACAAAAAAACTTTAGTTAGAATAAAACAATCAAGATATTAAATAATGTTGTATCCAATTAAACTAAATCTGAACGAGATCAATTGCGTAAATTACCAGTGTACCAGTGAAATCTTACAAAAAAAAAAACATTAGTTCTCCTAGATATTAAAAAAATTGCTGAAGATCTACTATTCAATTTAGGCACGATGAAATGAATTTGAGACAAGCTCGGCAGAATAAATGAAGACGTGAATCAATTTAAAAAGGAAAGCCCAGCATACTAACACTATGTCTAATGAGTAGACTGTCATATTCCGTTCTAAAAGCTGGATAATGTCTAGCAGTCCTATACGATAAATAATTCAGAAACTTCGTTTGAACATGCTTTAGGGTAGTGGTAATGTGGGTACCACACTACTGAGGCGTATTCCATTTTGAACCCGAATACAGAACAGTACAGAGTTTCAATATATGCAAATGACCAAAACCCTTGCATAACCTAAGGAGTAACACCAAACTTCTGAAACCTGATATAGTTACATCACCTACATCATTAAGGTATAAATGAGAGTCGAATAAATTGCAAGGTATCTGCTGTACTCGCAGTGAAACGCGGTGGTACTTCTACTAAAAGAGAACAGCATATTTGTGGATCTTTAACTGAATCTAATTACAAGCACATCATTCATCCAAAATGCAGGTTTATTTGAAGCCCGCTGCTATCCGATGAATTAGTAATGTTATGAAAGATTTTTAAATCGTCGTTCTTAGAGATCGTTTATAGAGACGCTGAATAAAAGGGAGGCCCAAATGGGAATCCTGGGGAACTCCCAAGGAGATATCAAAGAGATTAGATGAGAATCATTTATATTGCACGTAGCCAGAACAATTCCGTAAGTAAGAAGAAAATAGGCCAGTAATATTAGGAGCGAAGCAAAGCTTATAGTTATTGTTTATGTGGAATTATTATTGTTGCATTCTATTATTTGTAAGTCATATTAGTAACTAATTTGCTATTCTAGTTATGAAAAGTCCTGATAACATTTTTATTATTTTCGACAAATGAAAGGCGTAAAATAGCTCCTGGATCAAGAGCAGGGTATTTTTCTTGTTTAACTGTAAATAGTAACTTACTAAAAAGTAAATTTAAGCTCTTGTAATAATTAAAAAGTAGGGCTGAGGCCACGTCACCTGTTAGGGAGTTCCAGAAATTGCCACATGCTTCTAACTAGGAAGAATGTTTTACGACCGAAGAAGGCTATAAGGCCTGTTTCATACGAATATCTTTTTATTTGAGAATAATTAGAGGGCGAATTACATTTTTAAGCCTCCCCTCATATGTTGGTTAGCATATTTTTTAAAAATTAAATACATTCTCCGACACGCTTGGATTTTGAAAATCAATCATTAATTCGAAGTCTGAGAAACTATAGAAGTATTTACAAAAGCAGAAGAAAAATATACATGCATGCACGTGAAGCGAAGTTATTGAAAACCAATTTTTTTCTATAATGAGATAAAAAGATTCTTAATTTAGAACACGAAGCCCCTCGAATAAAGTGAATGCATTGTTATGTCTGAAAGGTTCCTGAATCGACATCTGATTTGAGTATTTTTATGTAAATATTTGATGCAGATACAAATGATGTGTTTGTATCAATAGATTTTCTTTTCTGAATATAATTGCTCGGCAATGGTGGGACTCCTACACCTCCCCGTCCCCCCCACCATTCCCATTTACAAATGTCTGTTGTATAGGAGTTTTCCTACTCTCCCTTGCAGTATTCCATTGTGACGTCGGAAAAAGGCGAAAACTTGAAAGTTAGGGGTGGCATCTCCCCCTCACTAACAATGTCACATTAATCGAAACAAAGTAATATCGATGGGTCTAGGAACACCTAACAAACAGTGAGGGTTGGATCAACTACTCCTATAACTGCTGACGTCGAGCGAGCTATCTTTAAAACAATTCACTGGTCAAAAATGAAGTAAAATGTTCCCGGTTATTGGCCAGCAAAGTGTATTGTCTACGAGGAGCCTTCAAAGACAGATTTATAAGAGCGGAAATTGAATTAAGACTTTAAAGGGCTACAGTTTTATAATGTGTCAAAAGCAGGCGCTTTTTATATACTCGGCGAAATATGAGCGTTTTTTTTTAGCTTCGATAAAAATATTATTTGATTTACTCATGTATTAAAAAGTGGTTATATTACTACAGCTTAAATTTTGATTGAATTATTAAATTTATAATATAACTGGATATCCATTATATCAATCTCTAAATTTAATTACGAAACAGGTCTGTTAATTGCCTGACAAAATTGCATTATGCGAAAATACCACACTGTTGCTTGTGAGTCATGGATCAATTGCAACGATACACATCTGCATTGTTTATTACATGCTCCGTTTATTTACTATAGGGATTCTCACGTTGTTTACTGACCATAATCCGATTACTCCAATCTATTGAGTTAAATTTATAATACAGAAAGTATAGTGCGTTTCAAGATATAGTGCGGACGGCAAACTTCCACAGTAGGTTGAACACGGCGGGTGGTATGCAATAAAACTGACCGATAGAAGAAGTATACCGCACACCCGTCTTATCAACATTTTATTATAAATAATAAAAATAGATGTGTACTATAAAAATATCAATATATTGGGTTGGCAACTAAGTACTTTCGGTTTTTACTTTATTTTTTGTATAACGTATGTTAGTGCTGTACTTTACAGTTTGTCGCGTGATACTAGTCACATTGACGTAAAGCAAGTAGTGCGTGATTTTTATTAAAGCTATTAGTTGTGGGTTAATTTTAAATGGAGTGCAGAAACGAACATTTTCGACATATTTTACTATTTTATTTCCGTAAAGGAAAGAAAGCTGCTGCGGCTCACAAGAAGATATGTGAAGTTTATGGTGCTAATTGCTTAACAGAGCGCACGTGTCAGAATTGGTATAAAAAATTTCGATCGTCATATAACTGTTCGAGAGGTTGCGGAGAGGCTACATGTATCGCACACTACAATTGAAAAACATTTAAAATGTCTTGGGCTAGTTAAGAAGCTTGATATTTGGGTACCTCACGAATTGAAAGAAATTCATTTAACACAAAGAATCAACCTTTGCGATATGCACCTTAGACGAAATGAAACCGACCCTTTCTTAAAAAGAATCATCACTGGTGATGAAAAATGGGTCCTGTACAGTAACATAGTTCGAAAACGATCATGGAGCAAACACGATAAACCAGCTCAAACCACATCGAAAGCTGAATTGCATCCAAAAAAGATCATGCTGTCAGTTTGGTGGGATTACAAAGGTGTTGTGTGTTTTGAGCTGCTTCCAAGGGACCAAACGATAAATTCTGATGTTTATTGTCAACAATTAATAAAACTGGATGAAGCAATCAAAGAAAAACGGCCAGAATTGTCAAATCGGAAAGGTGTAGTTTTCCACCAAGATAATGCAAGGCCTCACACATCTTTGGCAACTCGTGGGAAACTATTGGAGCTTGGCTGGGAAGTGATGCCACATCCCCCATACAGCCCTGATCTAGCACCATCTGATTACCATTTATTTCGAAGTTGGCAGAATTCTTTGAATGGTAAAACTTTCACAAATGACGATGACCACTCGCACCTGGTTCAGTTTTTTGCTGATAAGAACCAGAAATTTTATGAGCGCGGAATCATGCAGCTGAAAGAAAGATGGCAAAAGGTCATTGAGCAAAATGGAAAATATATAATTGATTAAAAACTATTCTTTGTTTAAAACAAAGTGTTTTATTTTATACTACAAAACCGAAAGTACTTAGTTGCCAACCCAATACACTACCGTCCATTAAAGTTTGACCAAGTAGCGAAAGTTTTAAAAATCAAAAAATAAAAGGCAAGTAATATTAAAGAAATAAATTTATTACTCTAAAGAATAACAACTATCAAAATATAACGAAAATTGCGACATTTGATTCCGATACTGCACAGTCATGGTGCACTCAAATATATTTATATTATGTATGCAATTTTAATTTATCTAGCAACTCTCTAGCAATAGATTATCTATTTTCGAGTGCTATTTTTGGAATTAGTCGGTCGTCTCTCTCGGTAGTTTTACGAATACCACGGCAATGACTGCGACCGTTAGATGTTGACGGAATATTTTCTCGAATTAATAACTATTCGGTCGACTGTATGCCGAGAAACCTTTCTCATTATGGCAATTTGTAGATCCCCTTTGAACAACTAAATCCGTTTACAATTGAAAATTTGAAATATGTTTAAATACAAACGAATTCCTTGATACGTAAAGCTGGCTATAATTAAATTCCCAGGTACTGTACGTGCTATGTGTGCAATAGAAAGTCGCCAATGCTACCTGAATTAGTTTGAGAGAAGTCAAGTCGTCAGAATGCATTAAGTGAGTTCGTCCTTCTGAGATATTACGCGAAGTATGGAACTATCGCTGAAGAGTATTCGTGCGATTACATATTCATAAAGCAAATGAACGTTAAGTATATGAAAAGGAACCGTAAAAGTATTCTTGTAGAACGAGATGAAATCATTTCGTGGAGACGAACATGTTTAACGTCAATCAAGAGTTCAGAAAGGAAGGTCAACCTATTTATTATTTAGATAAAACTTGGGTTAATCAAGGTCATAAAAACAGAAAATCTGGATCGACGACAAATATTCATTGGAGGGCTGTCTACAGGAATAAGAAACCCATCAGGTAAAAGGAAGATGCTTATTACTTCACAGGTTGAATCTGAAGATGGCTTTGTTGATGAAAAATTGTTTTTTGAAAGCAAGAAAACTGGAGATTCGCATAAGGGGATGAACATAGCAGTGTTTAAGAAATGGTTTGATAATTTGTTAAAAAAATTATCTGACAATGCTGTTATCGTCATGGATTATACATCATATTATAGCAGTAAATTGGAAAAAATTCCTACAACAATATTTAAAAAAACGATATGCAGGAGTGGCTTCAAAAGAAATAGATTGAATACTAAGAGAATATGGTTCAACCTAAACTTCTGAATTTAATAAAAAATAATAAAAACAATACAATTTATGTTTGATGGATTAAATTGCAAAAAGTAACAATAAAATTATATTTCGGTTACCACCTTTTCATTGCGAACTAAATCCAATAGATTGATTAAATCGAAAGTCACAGAACTTTTAATCAATTACGGTTAATATAACCACATTCAACAATTTTCGTATTCTGTATACGTATTTCGACAATTAAATTGTTATCATCAGCAGATAATTAGCCACAGTATCGCATCTGGAACGACGGCAAAACCCACACAGGAACAAAGTCCGTACGAGACTTATACCGTCGAAAGCCAAATACGCACTGCGTGTGTTTGGAAAAGCGGTCATATTAACCTTAATTGATTAATTTAATCGATCAGAGTCTCCATTAAAATTTGCCTGAAAGAACTTTTATTGCAAGCTATAGGAAATGTTCAAAATTTTAATTGGAAAATTTGCATCGAGCATATAGTTAATTAAAGAGGAAACAAAAGTGTTCACACTAAATGGAATCGCAGATAATCTGATTGAACCGTTCATTATTTCTGTTGGTGCCAATGGTGAGAGTCATATTTTTCAGACAGTTCAGATTTAGAATAGATATTGTTTATTTACTTCACTTTATGAAAGTAATTAGTGGGTGAAAAGCCCTTTAATTCCTTGATCTATGTATGACATTTAATTATTATTTATTTGTATATGTATAATTTATATATTTTATTTTATTTTGACAAAATAATCAGGTATTAAGATTATGTATTATTATCTTTAATTTTCTATTTAATCTAATTAATTTTTAATTTTTATTAATTTATTTATTATTGAAAGGACATACTTTGTTAAATTAAATATTTTCGGTTTAATAGAGAAAAAACAATGCCGATAATACTAATAGTATAAAAAAGAATGATAAATAAGGGATGACTCATTTGGAGGTACTTTTACAAAAATAAAAATTTCATTTTTATCGGGTATTCTTTATCATACAAAATAACCATTCTTGACATTTGTTTTTTAAAAATTATTTCCTTCAAATATTGGCCGTAACTGCGTCTAATATGGTCCATTCTGAAGTTCCAATTTTCGATGACGCGTTCGAGCATTTCAAATGGTATTTGGCGAATAACGCGAGTAATGTTGGCTTCCAATTGCTCAGATGTGATATAACATGATCTAGGCGGCCATTGCACAGGTCCATTACGTGAAATTAAACGTTCTCACAATAAAGCTATGCTTGCACGGGCTGTGTGGCAAGTAGCTCCGTCTATTTGGAACCAAACGTCGTCGAGATTACGGGTTTCAATTTTAGGCAGTAAATGGTCCATTATCATGCTGCGACAACGGGCGCCATTTACAGTTAAGTTGCGGCCGTCTTTATTTTTAAAGAAATATGGATCGATAATTCCACTCGTCCATAAACCACACCAAACCGTGACTTTGTCTGGATGTAATGACAACTCTTGAACTTCTTCGGGTTGCTCTTCACTCCAAATATGGCGATTGTGCTCATTAACGTAGCCATTAAGCCAGAAATGGGCTTCATTGCTAAACAAAAATTATTGTCGAAAACAGTTGATCTTCAAGCTTCTCAAGAACTCAAAGAGTGAAACGGTGACGATTTGAAAGGTCGGCGGTTTTCAGCCCTTGAACGAGTTGAATTTTGTATAATTTTAAATCAAGTTGTTGAGATCTACGTGGAATCGATTCTTCACGGTCATCGCGCACTCCCAGCTACCATCGTTATATTTTCTTCACTACGTGCTGGATGTGGTCCATTTGGTCGCGTATTATCCAATAATGAAAATTGCGTTTCAAATTTCTCGATGGTATAGCGAATGGGCCGATGACGTAGACCACAAGTTGCTCCAAACGCACGAAACACAATTCTCATGGAACGCTGATTTTCATAACACAGCTGAATAATTTGTAGACACTGTGCCGGCCTAAGTCTTTCCATAATAAAATGTCATACAATATTTAACTAAAATAGTGTGAAAGTTTGGCACGACTTACGCTTTATCTGTCAAAAAATCGCTATTGAAAAAGTACATCATAATGAATCACCTATTAGATCTAACTGCATAGAGCATAGGATATTTTAAAAATATATAAAATATATTCAAATTTACGGCCAAAATGATACAGTGATGCATCTGGTAAGTTTTGCAGTGTAAATGTGGCTTTTTATTCCAAAAAATTTAACGTAGAAGTATTCTAAGAATTCTGGCTCAACAAATATCGTACCGGCTATGAAGCAACTATCAAAGAGCTGAACGTAAGTCAGCCCCAGGTATGGATGAAATTACGAAATGGAAATATGATGGGAAGGATATAACAAAGAATTATTCTTTATTTCCTTTTGGAAAATGCTGTTTGGAATTTAGACAATTCATTTGCAAGAGGAAATATTTATCTTTGGATTACATTCAAATTTACCTCTTTATCTGTTTATTATCATGAAATATGACTCGAAGAAGAAAACGATGTATTGTTTAATAGTGTGTATAAGGAACGAGATGAGAAGGAGAAAGAAAAACAGGAAAAAAACTTAAATCATAAAATTTAATTTTCCTTTTTAAAAGGGGTCCTCGCTTGCGACCATAAGCACACGATATTCTCAAACACATAATCCAACTTATTCCAGTTCATTCTAAAACTTTCCAAGTAAGTTTAGAATGTTTTCCTTAAAACAAGGGCAGCGGTTGTTACAAATAAATATAATCATATGTCAAATTTTCTTTAACATTATTAAAAAAGAAAAAGACTTGCAGGAAACTCGACGAAATTTCTTAAAATACTTCATTTATTATACTTATATACGGAGCCAGTAAAACAGTAACATTATGACGTGAAATATATAAACCAATAATCAATAAATTTAATATTACAACTGCTCAAAGACCCAAACTCTAATATTTAAATTGAAACGAATTTGAAACGAATCCGACAACAGGAGCAAATGATAAAATGCCGTCCTACAAGGGATATTCTAAATAATTAAACAAAGATAATGAAGATAATTATGCTTAAGATTGTGTAAAACATCTTCTTACACTGGAAGTAAATTATAAATTAACTTGTTTAAGAAACTCTGCATCCATAGCTCAGAGATTTCTTTTGAGTAGGGAGTTTAAATTTCCGTTAGAGGTTATGTAATGAAGGGTTTCCAACGAGGTAACGCCGCAATAATATCAATTTCACCTTAATTATAACAATTTATATTAGAGAAAAGGCGAATTGCCGTTCCCGTAATTCTATTGAATTACCGCAGGCAAATACTTTTTAAAAATATGGAAAATTCGAAACTGGAAATATTTCTGTATTAGTAATTGCTTAGGTTGGATATTTCTTGTCCTATATTCGAAGATATTCGAAGCTTTAAATATTTATGCGAAAATAAAATATAAAGATTTAACGGCAAATGCAGCATTAAAATAATTACGAATGACTTGGCCATGCATGGATTTTCCATTACGAATGATGCATATGTAAATTGAGATTTCTTTCAGGTGGTTGCCTTCCTGAGCTTTTTTGACATTTGTACTGGATATTTTGTCAACCATTGGAAAACTTAGAGATGACCATACAGCTGGAGACAATCAGATGCCTGCTTTCGTGGTTAGAGACTGCGCCAATGTTCTCGCTGTATCCAATATATATAATGGTTCACTAACATCTGTGTTTCCGGCTGTTTGGAAGATGGCAAGAATTGTACCTATTCTAAAAAATGGTGATATATCCATTGCTTGCAATTATCATATAACTTTTCTGAAGTATGAAATATTAGTTTACTCGAAATTTTTTCCTTCAATTAGACCTCTTATCTTATTTAATCGACATGGCTTCATGCACTACAGATCTACTGTGACAAATCTGACTGACACTAAACGGAGTGTTTAGGTATTGGGTTCGCAGGGTCAGATGGATGCAATTTATACCGATTTTTATAAGACGTTCGATAGTATAGACCAAGGAATTATCCCATTCGGATTCGGTGATTAACTGATTGCTTTCCTTAGATCGTATCGCGCGTTTTCTCGTTCGTTTCTTATTTTCTTTCATCTGGTGTGACTCAGGGGTCTAGCTTGTGACCTCTTATTTATTATCTTTATTAATGATCTCACTAATCGAATTATGTCAAATAATTTGCTATTCGCTGATCTAAAGGATTATCGCCCGGTGTATAATTAGTTATTGGGCACTGGGGTGCTAGTCTAAACCCTGATGATGGTTATCCTCTACAAACGCAAATCTCCAAACTTCTTAACCGTAACCGTAACGCTCCACTGACCCGCGACCAATAGCCTTATATAAACTTATTCACGACAAATTTCCACCAGTTTTAGCGCGACTGTTAAGCTCTGAAGTTGTTCCACATAATAGGTGACGAAACGTCGGTGCCAGTATTGTCGAAGACGCGGTTTTAGCCATGATGTCTTCTGGGCTAGGACCGCGTCTTCGACAAGTATGGACGATGACCGCGGAAGTCTTCGAGCCAGAGTAGAGTGATATATTTTTCTAGAAAATTCACTTCACTTCAATTGTGAACTTGATGTCACTCTTTTAACACGCACTGGGTATATAAAAAAATTTGGGTGTATATTTTAATTCTCTTTTTACTTTCTCTGTGTGTTTTCAAAATATTGCTAAGAAGGCATGACAGAATCCGAATTCTATTACTCGTAATTGCAGATCATTTTCTGATAAACTACCTTTGAAATTCCTATTTTATTCGCCGATGAGAATATGCGTACAACATTTGTCATCCATATTATGAAGTGCAGAGAATTTTTCAGTTGTTATAATCGCTCGAAAGACAATTAAGAAAGTGTGGTACACAAATTTGAATCGACGTATTTACTTCATAACATTCCCGTGTCAGTGAAACAGAGAAGTGCAGGGATTGTAGACGGACGCCAGTGTTCGTGAAGATGTGTCAATTCCTCGTCGATTTCAGGCATAAATTTTTGGCAAATTTTGCTTGGAGATATTGGCTTACGTGTTATAACTTAAGAACTCAAACCATACATATATTTGTTGGGTTACAGCGTCAGTAATTGTCCTTTAGAGAAACTTGAAAATGATTTTATAAGAAAATTAATTTAAAAGAGTATTGGTTCAAATTGTTTGAAATATTTTTAAAAGAGCGTTTTGTATAATTATATAATAAAATTTTAATTTTTTAAGTATTGCACTTGTTTTTCTACAGAGTAGGAAAAAATTCTGCTCGCGAGCACAATTTTATTTATTGGGTTGGCAACTAAGTACTTTCGGTTTTTACTGATAGAGAGCGTTGCTTTATTTTTTGTATAACGTATGTTAGTGCTGTGTACTTTACCGTTTGTCGCGTGATACTAGTCACATTGACGTAACTTCAGAAGCAAGTAGTGCGTGATTTTTATTAAAGCTATTAGTTGTGGGTTAATTTTAAATGGAGTGCAGAAACGAACATTTTCGACATATTTTACTATTTTATTTCCGTAAAGGAAAGAAAGCTGCTGCGGCTCACAAAAAGATATGTGAAGTTTATGGTGCTAATTGCTTAACAGAGCGCACGTGTCAGAATTGGTATAAAAAATTCCGTTCTGGAGATTTTTCCCTCAAAGATGAGCAACGTTCTGGTCGGTCTACTGAATTTGATGATGACCAAATCAAAGTCATAATTGAAGAGGATCATCATATAACTGTTCGAGAGGTTGCGGAGAGGCTATATGTATCGCACACAACAATTGAAAAACATTTAAAATGTCTTGGGCTAGTTAAGAAGCTTGATATTTGGGTACCTCACGAATTAAAAGAAATTCATTTAACACAAAGAATCAACTTTTGCGATATGCACTTTAGACGAAATGAAACCGACCCTTTCTTAAAACGAATCATCACTGGTGATGAAAAATGGGTCCTGTACAGTAACATAGTTCGAAAACGATCATGGAGCAAACACGATAAACCAGCTCAAACCACATCGAAAGCTGAATTGCATCCAAAAAAGATCATGCTGTCAGTTTGGTGGGATTACAAAGGTGTTGTGTTTTTTGAGCTGCTTCCAAGGAACCAAACGATCAATTCTGATGTTTACTGTCAACAATTAATAAAACTGGATGAAGCAATCAAAGAAAAACGGCCAGAATTGTCAAATCGGAAAGGTGTAGTTTTCCACCAAGATAATGTAAGGCCTCACACATCTTTGGCAACTCGTGGGAAACTATTGGAGCTTGGCTGGGAAGTGATGCCACATCCCCCATACAGCCCTGATCTAGCACCATCTGATTACCATTTATTTCGAAGTTTGCAGAATTCTTTGAAAGGTAAAACTTTCACAAATGACGATGACCTTCACTCGCACCTGGTTCAGTTTTTTGCTGATAAGGACCAGAAATTTTATGAGCGCGGAATCATGCAGCTGAAAGAAAGATGGCAAAAGGTCATTGAGCAAAATGGAAAATATATAATTGATTAAAAACTATTCTTTGTTTAAAAAAAAAGTGGTTTATTTTATACTACAAAACCGAAAGTACTTAGTTGCCAACCCAATACTTCGTTCGTAAATTTGTGCTCGCGAGCACAATTTGTTTATTAAACTCGCGAGCACAAACTCAACTCGTGAGCAGAGTGGGAAAAAATTCTGCTCGCGAGTACAATTTTATTTAATTCGTTCGTTTTAAAATTTGTGCTCGCGAGTTTTATTATTTCACTCGCGAGCACAAACTCAACTCGTAAGAATAGTTCTTTTTAATATACAAAATATAACTCGCTCGAATTGAATTCGTTCGCGAGCGAGTTGAATTCGAGCACTCTCTGTACTCTGTTTTTCTAGTATTTTGTAGGTGGGATACACTTATGGCCGGTACTGTATATGATTATAGATTCTCTAGCGCTCTGTTATAAGTTCGTATGTATAATTATATTAAAAAAAAAGAGTGTAAATTCTATTACGACACGGTAAAATTGTAAATTTATTTAAAATTTAATTATTGCCACTCAAATGGTTCTTTCCGGACGTCACGTGGCGAATATATGACTTTAATCAAGTTCGGTGAATTTCATTGGAAACATGAATCGGTCAAAGTGAATTGTTATTAACTGTTGAATAGCATAATCGAGTTAAACACTCAAAATGAATGAAAGCGTTAAAATCAGAAAATGTGTATCTCTGTGCCTAGACTTGCCAGCATATTAATTATAGGATAATGGAGTTACCTATTTGTCACATATACTGATAAAACGTGATGATTTATTCCGCTTCGCTGCGAAATCAGATAAAGAGTATATATAGTTCTATAGATTTTAAAATTGCCTGATTTTGTTCGCATATCATTTTTAATTTGTCGAGAATATCGCGCGATTCTTTGGTACTAGATGTGACACTTGGTGCTGTATTTCTTTTAAATGTCTTTCCGCTTTTAGTTGGAGTAAATTTCTGTTTTGGGGTCCATGCATTAATAGAGTGGTCACATTTGTCTGCGCACCACAGGTTCGTAATAAGTACAATTATTACCACAGAAAAGTTGACGATCTAAATCGCAATTGCTGCTTTATAATACTTTGGTACTAGATGTGACACTTGGTGCTGTATTTCTTTTAAATGTCTTTCCGCTTTTAGTTGGAGTAAATTTCTGTTTTGGGGTCCATGCGTTTATAAAAGATATTGGTCATTAATAGAGTGGTCACATTTGTCTGCGCACCACAGGTTCGTAATAAGTACAATTATTACCACAAAAGGGTTGACGATCTAAATCGCAATTGCTGCTTTATATTTTTAGGAAGATCCCTAGTGATATCAAACTATTGTATGTTTCATAAAAAGAAAACGGACAATGGTGCGCATAGTGTGCAATTCGAATAGCACACGAATTTGTTGACATTATCGACATAACAACGAAAAGCCTCAAACAACTGCATGCTTGCCATTTGGATAATATTAAAAAAGGATATATTAACTTCACTCCGCAAAAGAGTGAAGAATTATGGAACGCAGGGAACGAACTTTTACACTGCATTTTGCGTACTGTTTTCTATAGAATATATAATTTTGTTAACGTAATTTGAATTCCGAGATTTAATATTTTAAGTAAAAGTTTCGGTAACACACCTTTTGTTTTCTTTTAAATTAATGCTAGTTTAGAATACTTGATGAAGATGATGAACTTATTAAATTTGTTGTCGTATCAGACATTAACACTCAAAAGCCAAATAGACACTCTCGATGTGTGTTTGGTGACTTCTTTCTGCGCGAGTTTTATAGCGAATCTACGTGCGACATTGAGATTAATTATCTGCCGATGACAACTTAGTTGTTGAAATGTATATATAGAATACGAATGTTGATGTGAAAAGGGGTGTTATTTATCATTTTCGATTAATAAAAAAAATGTTTAAAATGTTTGGAGAAGTAGTAGCAGCTTGAACACGTCAAAAATGGTTCGCGAGGTTCCCATTCCGGTGATATATTTAAAAGATGAACCTCGATCATAACGACCATCGGACGATGATGACGAAGTGCTGTAAAAAAATTCTACATTTACTTTTGTACTTGGAATTCATCAGGAAGCTATGCTTGTGCCAACATTTTCTATTTGTGTGCCACATGAATCAAGTGAAACAAAATTAATACATAGAATTTCCGTCAAAGGAAGGAATCGTATTTGGACTACCTCATTACTGGCGTTGAAAGGTTGAGAATATATAAAATGTAGTCAAAAGAGGAGTTCACGAAACTCATCATCAACATCAAAAGCAAGCATCCAGCAAGCTAATATGTGGTGAATGGAATCAACATTTCTACTGGAAGAATGAAAGCCATATGTTTAAAGATAATGCTGAAGGATTGGCTGATAAATCTGAAAGAATTATTGTCTATACAATGAGAATACATACATATTTGGTATCAACCTATTCTATGCTATTAACAGGAATGGAAAAGCATTTCTTCTTTCTTCATCTTGGCTTGCGGGCTGGAACAGCGTCTTCATCAATAATGGCACCGATTTTTCATCACCACTTGTAGGGACTTGTAGGACTTTGGTCGCGCTGAAACTATTTCAGTTTCAAACTGTTAAGCTCTGAAGATGTCCCATACAAGTGGTGACGAAACGTTGGTGCCATTATTAATGAAGACGCAGTTCCAGCCCGGAAGCCAAATTGAAGAAAGTATAGACAATGACCGCAGAAGTCTACGAGCCAGATTAGCATTTTTTCTTTTTAAAAGATTAAACTTAATAAGAACTGCCATCAGATGTTGACGACGAAGAGGTGCTCTTACTTATGTAGATATTAACTTCACATTAGGATTATATCAGACAACTATTTTTGATCACAGTAAAAGACTTGGTTTTGTGTCGAAACTGTTTGGGTACCAGACGAGGTAAGTGAAAAAAATTTAATGGTTAAAATTTCCATCAAAGTAACCATTTTTGGACTGTGTTGTTACTGATGAAGATAAAGAGTTCACATTCAGCTCGGAGAAATTCCAAGACGTGTTAGTGGAAACGCAAATAAGCGGTGTACAAAGAAGATTGTTATAATTTTATTTTAAACACCAAACTGCTTTAATATAAGACATAAATACGTTGAAATAATGTTGGGTTTACTCAAAATATTTTTCTATTTAACTCAAAAGTATTGTTTTTTGAAGAAATCTTTTACTTTAAAATTTATGTTTGGTAAGCATACTCGCATTACTAATAAGTGACTAGAAATGACAGTAGAATTACTGCATTTTAGACTGACTGAATGCATTATTTCTACGTGTACAGGTGGCAGGGGGTTCATGTTGAGAAACAATCATAATTTCACACTTCAAAGTTCTCTTTTTTTATTTTGCATTCCATGGACTTCCCAGGCCACCCTCTAACTAATAAAAAATTGAAATATAATAATAATTTAGAAGTCTAGTCCAAATCTATATTTAATACAGACATTTATAAAATTCTTTAATCTATTTTCATACCTGTATTCTACCTTTGAATAACAGCAAGTACGTATAATATTTGGAATTTAAGTTAAAAACAAAATATTGCAAACCGAGGCGGAGTTATTAATTCCATAACACGTCGAAATTTATACGATAGGCAAGGCAGGTATTCGAAACGAATAAAAGTAATTACAATGATGTAGAGACGAAATTGCCGAATTATTTTGCAATTAATTTTGGTGTTGGTGGAAAGACAAAAGAGGAGGCGAGATGACTCCACCGTTTGAGAGTCAAAGTGGGAGCAGGAGGAAACTCGTAGAATGGCTCCAGTACCGCACACAAAACAGCTAAAAAGTTTGTAATTCATGCCTGGGAGTTTTGCGCTACCAATAACTTTAAAATGTGGGGGTAAATCACATAGGAATGGGTAATTTTGGCGAATAGTATACCTAATTAGACGCATCTCAGTCCGAACAGCTACGGCAAAATTAAATTTAACGACAGATATTATTTTGGGTTACTTTAACCACCGACATACCTTAGTTATTGCTGTTCTTAGTTTTTATTAATATTTTTTATTGTTTTGGGTTATATTCAAATGTTAAGTACCACTAAAAAAATCCACGTCTGTGCCCCCCATTTTTTTTTATTAATAAAGGAATTAATATTGCCTTCTACTTGCGACAAAACTAACTTTTTATCTGTCTATACTTAAGATGCCATATATACAGGGTGCACGTATTAAATATTATAAACTTATATTTAAATGATCACAAATGTTTGAAAAAATGCTCTCAAAAGATTCGAACCGAAACTAAATCAAGAAAATCCTAAATCTAAATTCTAAATCTAATCCCAAAAGACATTTTCTTGCCGTAACCATAATTTCACACGGCGGATAAGTTAAGGTCTGATCTAAACACAGATCGATGTCGCAACTTGAAAAAACAACTGCCATATCATATGTGTTTGAATTATTGAAATCAAAATGAAGATACGAGTCTACATTTCATGTTTTCTGGTGTACCACGAGGAAGTGCGTTTGGCCCGTCCTATTAATTTTGGTAGACATGAAAAGATATCACGCAAAAGTCATACTTTTACTTATGAGTGGTGATATAATTTCATGTTTCTCGAACTATAATCTTTTTTGGCCAACGCAAAGTTGATTAGCATCCAATCAGGGACGATCTCAACAAACTTTTTCATAAGAACTATTTAAAACTAAGATGTACATATAATACAAAATATGATATAATATATAACTCCTGACCGCGGACTCTCCCCCCAAAAAAATACCACCTGCGGTCAAGAAAAAGTTGATGAAAAATAAGGGAAAATTAAAAGGGAATATAAACAAAATATCAGAGACGATGATCAGAGACAAAACAGTCTTTCAAAATACGTACGGTGGAAACAAGAATAGTTTTTGACGTTATCTAATAAATCGAAAAGCATTATACCGGGCAAAAGTTAAACGTGGTCTTATTCCATGTTCAAATTCTAAATCAAAAATTCTCGTTTCATACGTCAATCATGACACGTAATTGTTGACTATGGAGTAGAATTTAAGTTATTATTATGGACTATCGCAACTTTTGCTAGAATTGTTGCCTCATTCCAAATACAGTGCGCCAGATAGATTTGTCTGTTTTCCCTAGCCAAACTCTGGTGTTTCTTGATTTTGAGGAGCCTGCCTTTTTCCTATGCATGCTCTTCCATATCTACATGGTATTTCATATATGCAGTTTTTCGTTTTTGGTCTTAGTTTTGCGGTTTAGTTTTGGCTCTCTGAGCTGTCCTGGAAACCTTACATCAATGAACTATTTGGGGGGCTGCCTCGGTTCTGCTACTGCTTGCGTGTTATTTCTCGTAACGTTGGTGTGGAGGCGGGACTGCTTTCTTACTTCGCCTATGTACATTTAAGGCTCCAGTACGGTGTGGTGTTCTGAGGCAATTCCATCGACTGGCGGAGGATATTTGTCCTCCTAAAGTCATGTATTAGAGCAATTTATGGCATGAAACCAACAGAGAGTTGCGTGGGTGTGTTTCGATCTGCCAAAGTACTAACAATGCCGTCAATTTAATACCTCAGTGCGCGCTACATGTGAAAATAAACTATAACGAATTTTTTAAAAAATACGAAACGAATCACGCACATGCTACGCGAAACCTTCGTAATATGCATTTTGTGTCCCCACAAACGAATTTTACAAAAATACAAAAAAATATTGTTCACCATTGTGTAAAAATATACAACCACATACCGCTTCGGATCAAGAGCTTGTCGTTGGCCCGGTTTAAAATTATTTTTAAGTTTTGGCTAATAGAGCAAGAGTTCTATAGTGTGGAAGATTTCCTTAAAACAATTGTAGACATTGGCATATAGCATATGTCAACTGCCCTCATATACATATATGTATGTATATATGTATATGTACTTGCTTTATCTATTTTAAATTGTAATTGTTGTTTCGTTGTTATATATTTTATACTTATGACATATTCCATGTTTTTTTGACATTATGGAACGTATTAAATATTATTATTATTAATATTCAGCAAATTGCTATTACGATTTTAAAAATGATTTTAGTAAGCAGTATATATAACATGAATGTTTCGAAATTGCTTTTCAATAGCATGATTTTAAGTAATAAAGTGGAAATTAAATCTCCAATACAAATGACCAATATAGAGGTATTATTTATTTGATGTAAATTTTGATTCTGAAATCAATTACAGAACCACGAGGTTCGATTGTTCCATTAAAATGAAATAAAAGAATAAACGAAATAGTTCACACAGAATGCCCTTTTATAAATGTGAATGTATGCAGATTTTTTTTATAAATTAAAATGTCTTTTGCGAGTCCATACAATTCGAATTGAATACTATCAAAAGAGGAATGTAATAAAGTTTCAACGGATGAACGTAATTGCAATAATGGATATTTCTATAGAAGTCGTAACACAAATAGATATGAAGATATAAACACAATGTAGTTGTGGCAATTATGTGAAAATGACACCTTTGTTGTGTTACAGTTGAGATGTAGTAAGTTGAAATCCTAAAGGCGGCGGTGACGACGAAACAGAACTTCGCCCTATCATCGGCGCCGTTTTCATAAATGTCAACAATTTAAAAGCCAATCCATGATAATTTAGAGATAAAAATATTTATTTACATCAAAAGATTTTTAGTCGTCTCTCCTGTCGTCCTTTATGTCGTTCATTTTCTTTTCGTTTTCATTTCACTCGACTTTTATTCTTTTCTTGCCCCAAGCAACATCGTTAAGGTCTCGTAAAGTTAATATGATGACCTAGCAGAATAAAATCACATTTTTCGTTTTCCCGCGTGCGAATTTATAATTGGCCATTAGCAATTCAAATGATTGTCAAATATTACCATTGGTAATTATATTAATTCTTTTTGCAAGTCTTTATGGAGCACTTATTAATATCCAAGATTACGGAAGATTGCTCTTTGTTGTAGTCATCTGGGAAGACAACTGAAAGGGCCATCCCTAACCTGTCAAAATTTATATACTCGATTTATAAGGATTTTTTAAATTCTTCTTTATATTTTTATATTTCATTTATGTATAGCATTAATGACATTATTTTATTAAGCTCAGAGAATAATTTCATTTTCTCAATATCTTCTATTTGAACAACTACTTATTTAATTATATACACTTTAGAAGCGCGAGCACATCCGTTGACAAAACTGAGATTGATTTAATTTAACTGCAGGACTCTATTTGTTAGTATTAATTACAGTTTAATCGATTTATTGATCCAGTAACATCAACACAACACTTGAACGGTCGACTCCGTACAGTAAGACAAGTATACAAGGTCCAATGGACTATGCTCAATCGAATATTGTAATTTCATGTAAATAATTATATAAAAAACGTGATATCTTATAAAATAAGTTAGGATAATTATTCGTTGAACTGACTGGAGGTTTCGTAAAGGTTGTGTTACACCTACAAGAGAGATTTAATTTAAAATTGTCTCTAATAATACAAGCAGGACCCATAATTGACTTAAAAAACACCTAATTAGTAGTAAATGCTCAAAGTGCACTTTTGAGTATCTGCGTGACTAAGACAAAGAAAATCTCGAAGGCATATGCTTTCTAATCTGCTGGTGCATTTTTTACATTCACATTTAAATTTTTTCCCTGACAATCTTGAGCTGTAAGTGAGGAACAAAGTGAGCGTTTCCACCAAGATGTAAAGGAGATGGAGAAACGGTATCAGGGTCGTTAGAATGTCGACATGTTGGGAACTTACTGTTGGACCCTTCAACGAGCAACTCCAGAAGCATCATATGTATAAAAGGAAAAGTTACACTCGAATTTTTACCGTGAAGAGTTTGAGGAAATACAAAACTTTAGATTGATAAGTAAAAAACTGTTCACATTCAAACTTACACTACCATTGTAATAATAAAATGTTAAATTTTCCAATTATACTCTGGTAGTAAATTACGTACCTTTAAATCTTAACTATATATTTTATTACTATCATACTCAACAAAAGATAAAGATTGCGAAAAATTTATAAGTGGTAGCAAAAAACTGATTGAAAATTTGGATTCAGCACACCAAAATACATAAGAAACAGGTTGAACTTTAAAAAAAGTTTTTAAAAAATATTTATTGGTTGGCCTGGTGTAATCTATGCTTGATTTTTGGTATTGCTTCTCTCATTATGTACGTTGACGATAATACGTTAAAAAACTTTATCAAGTATGGCTAGCAACTGGTGTATTGCCTATTGATTACATTTTAATAGCAAATTCTCAAGAAGCTTAGCATTGTGAATAGTGATAACGATTACACTACAAGAGCTCAAATAAGCGTTTTTAGGTATTTCTTCTTACTAACTCATTACGAATTCAAAAAACACAAAAAAGCAAATACATTTTCAATTTGCAGTGGTATTTTGCAAAAACTGTATCTTAACTTATATAATAAGTAGGGCTACTTATTATATAATTATGGAAAAACGTTATCCCTATAAAAGCTTAGTGGTGAGAGTTGCGCAAATTAACAGATATCATCTTAGTATGCGGTGAAACAGGTGGAAATGTTAGAGTTACTACACGTATTTATGAAGGGCGGTTTCCGAATCGAAGAAGTCCTTCGAGATATTTAATATGACAAACTGTGTACGGATTGCTGTACATTGTACCCAAGTCATGAAAGCAGTGACCGTGAAAGACCACGTACGATACTAGAGGAACGAGTTTTGGATATTCTAAGTGAAAATTGTAGTATTGTATCGTTTGCAATTTTAAAAAAAATTACGAAGTTAATATTTAATTTATTTAGTGGTTTTACAAAGGTCAATCGCCTAATTCTTATAAGAGTTACAGAACAGCTGACACATACAAAAAGACGTCGGCAGATTCACATACAAATTTAATTATGTTACTAAAATGTGAAGGGGATTTTTTGCGAACGTGACAAATAAGTGTCTGTTTTTGAATCAACGTCATACAATTTCTATTCAATTATTTCGATTCCATTTGAATACAGGATCGTATTTGATAAGCTTGTGTTCCCAAACTTCCGCAAAAATTAAAGTTTCGATAGAATAAAATTTTTTTGTATATTGAATTGCTGGTTGCGGTACCAAGATAGCTTCATCAAATAATATAATAATAATAATATTAATGTAAAACCAAATATATCTAAAATTGTGGACTTAAGGTATAAGGAAAATTTAATAAATTCTTCTTAGAATATCTTGTAGAATTCAAATATGCAATAAAAAGTACATCCTTCTATTTTATAAAAACAACTTGGTAGTGACTTCCGGTTTAACCGGAAGTGTAGCCATCACGCAAATACTTTCTTTGAATAGAACATGAGCCATTATGCCTATCTAAGTTTTAGAAAAATAAATAAATAAAGTAGTAATTCCAATACGTCTGACGACTACTTTCAATCACCTTGTATATACATACATATATAGAAGCACTTGGGTCATAGGACGAATCGAAAACGCCATTTTCAAATGCTAAAAATTGCTGAATGCAAGCCGCCTTTCCAATTCCAACAGAACAGTATTGTTGTATGTCGATTCAAAATAGATATTTCCTTCGATCTCAGGTCGAATGCAAAATTTTTAGTTTGTATTGCGCAAAGGACCTCTCAGCCAAGAAGCCGACCGGGGGTGTGAAAACTGCAGATGGTGATGGGTGATGGTACATCCCTTCCCTTGTGGTGAATATGAATGTTTCAATTTCACAGTCTGTTGGACTCGAAGAATCCGAATGCTCCAGAATGTACTCTTGTATATACATATATACATACATATATATGTTTGATTTAATTTTCTTTCGCCACCGGTATATGTAGATGTACAAAAAAAATTAGTACGGTTTACTCTCCTTACTTCCTCTGCCATCAATGTTAATACATTCACCAATTACATCGGGCCAAATCGATTTTTCCGACGTTTCGTTTTATTCAGTTATCTTCACAGTGTTACTTATTTTACATTAAATTAATAGTAAGACGACACACAAAAACTATGCACAATACAAATTGAACGAATAGACTGACATAAATACCAGAGTGCAAGCAACCGAAAGAGACAATCTTAATTTTAATTATCTACATCGGTAATGGCCTCCGGGTTTGCCTACCCTTTTTGCCCGAAAACAATTACTCCTCTTTCCACCCACGCCTCAGTAAACTATACGAAATTTAAATATTTATTCCACGAATGATGAAAACTCAATAACAAAACTTCTTCAATTTACATTACAACACAATACCCAAAGTAAAGAGGTTATGCGGATTAACATTTCCATGTTCAGTGTAAATTTGATTCCATTTAAGTTTTGCACCCGAAGAAAATTAAATGAAAATAATAGCTGGGAATGTACGGTATTTGTAATGGATTAATTTTATTTGCTTTTTCTTCTCTCCTAAAAGAATTTAATATTACAATGGCATTTCATAGAATTAGTGGGAAGTGTGTTAAATCTTTAACGGCATTTTTCGTTTTACGTGCAATATTATTTTTTTAAAAGTAAATTAAATTTTTGAATAATAATCAAATGATCTCAGTCTTCAAACATTAAATTTTTGCTTAATTTTCTGCTCCTTATAGTCACGACTGCGTAATGTATATCATCAACAATACAACCTGAACAAACATCTAACAATTTCGTCAGTCATATACTGCAAAAATAGCCTTTGGCGATTTTGAAATAGTTTTATTTGCAGTGAAAAATCGTACAAAATCGTTATTGGTGTTACCGGTGTTTTGATTATTTCATAAAAGAACATCCAATGCCAAATTTAGGTTGTGCTAATTACACTTAATATGACTGCAAGAGGTGCCCTATGTACGAGGTGTCACAATTAAATAACGAAACTTCAATATACTCTCCTCTCCTATCTATACACCGCTGTATGCGTGTGTTCCATTGTTCAAAAGAATGCTGTAGTTCATCAGTTGTCAGCCTCATCAACGACTTTGAAAATGTGTTCCCTTTAATACACTTTTCACTTTTGGGAACAGGTAGAAATCACATGGTGCGAGATCTGGCGAATACGGAGGACGATCAAGCACAGCAATGCGCTTGTTCTCTAGAAACTGCTTCAGAGATAGGGCATTGTGAGCTGGTGCGTTGTCCTGGTGCAGAATCCACGAATCGTTCTTCCACAAATCCGGTCTTTTCTTCCCCCCGGCACCCAGTCAGTCATGATAACAGACAGAGAGACGAAACTACGGGTTGTTGCTTGGGAAGTATCAAGGTTAATGGTATTCCAAATACAGCCTCGTCCAATGTGGCTGCACGATGAAAGGAGTGCGTTATTTAATTGCCATACCTCGTATACTAATCATGACTATTCAAGTCTGCCACATAGCTAATTATGCCATTTTGTAAAGACGGATGATTGTTTTGAAAATTGATCTTCATGCGAACACATCCTTGCAAGAGAACCTACAGTAACTTGTTCCTTATTCTCATATCGTGTAGGTACCTATCCACTGAAAGTAATTTGTTCAACCATATTCTGATAACTGCATTCCTGGACTGGAAGTGGTTGTAGTGAACTAGACCAAAGCACTGGTCTATGATGAATTAGTCATTTACACGTTAAATTCTGCTTATATATCTCTTCTTAGATGATCACCAATTGGACGCATTAAATGATTTTTTGAAGAACTTTTCAATAAAACTTCCGCATGTCAAAAATGATAATAAAAAAGAATTTAAAATCGTGAAATCTGTTTTAGTGCCTTTCTGTTTAAAATAGAACGGATTTGAGAAGAAATATATGTCCTAGAAATTTCAGATGAAGTCCTCCTTTTAGACATTATTTGGTTTGCTTATTATATGGTGTTGACAATGACGATGCTAATGGTGAAGAAAAAAAAGTTGAGGAGTGACAACAAGTTTAGCAACAATCAAATATATCGGCCAAAAGTTTTGGCTGCTTATTTTTGGCAGTGCCTAGCTCCATACAGGTTTAGTAGTTTCTGATCAAGAAGAGAGTTGTATTTCAGAGACAATATTAATCGTGCAAAATGAAAAAAGTTACGGAGAGCTGGAGGTCAATTTGCAGAATGTCGCTCAATGATATCTTTTTTTAAGACTTTCCTTCAGCTTTCATAATCAATACCAGGTCTACCAGAAAGTCATTACTGGTTTTTCTAAAAGACGTCGCTAGGCTTAATTATGCAACGTTATGATTTGACACATATGTCATTTTATTCTACTGACATCAAGCTTCAAAGCCCTACATGTTATATTTTGCGAAAGTAACACTGTCATAGATTTGAAAATGTCGAGTTTCGTGCCTGAAAAACTGCATTTGCGGCACGCATTAATTTGCTTACAGTGCAAACTGAGCAAGTATTTTTCTTGTTTTTCTTGAGAATATCTGGTCAAACAGCTTTAACTTGAGCAATTTATGGCCAGGAAACAAGTTTCCGAGGCTAAAATTAAAATTGGTATTAAAATCGAGAATTTTTTGGACTTTTCCAACAATTGAAGCAATTTTGACTGATTTTGAGAAAAATTAGAAAAAACTCTTGGGGCTCTAGGCTTCAACTGGTGTCCCTATTAGTAAAGGTCATTCTTGACGGGGCAAAAATAAAAAGTTGAAAGATAGAAAATGAGATAAAGTATACCTGGTCTCAATACTTATTAAACTTATCAAAAAAAGAAATACTCAAATGTATAAATTAAAATAGTGTTGTTATCACTAATACTAGCAATTCTTATACTTTTAGAGGTTTTTGACACTCTGTTGTTTTGTATATAAACCAAAAAATTCTCATTTAATTGATGTAAGACTCATTTGATGGTTTTTAGAAAATAAATGTTTTCATGAGTCAACCATGATGCTGTTTTCAAAAAAAAAAGTATAGGTATTTGAATGAATTAGCATACAATTTTGAGTTAATTTTTACAGTAAATTTAATGGTTAATTCCTTCCCTAGCTGCTTTCTACTTCGCTTTATTTTTTTGTTTTGTTTATTAGTAATGGTAAGTACAGAAAATAGGAAAAATCTGACGTCTTACGGAGTTTTTTAATAATAGAATATAGCACTCAAATATGAAATTAAATTCTTAAAAATCAAGAATTAAATAACAGTTTCAGTTATATCTGCACATATATTTATAATACACTTTAGTACTTTTAGAATGAGCCACGTATATGAGCGTTGGATCCGTGTGAAAAATTTTGCAAAGTCACGTGATCTTGCAGCTAGAGGTTATCGTTTTTGTTTCGGTGTTTGTCACAAAAGCTTGACGTCTTCAATTTCGAAAGATCAATCTAGAGCCCGAGGGCTGTCAATTCTTGAAATACTCTTAAAATTCGTTCCTCGAACATTCTACTCGTACGTCTAATGAATTTCTGAAGCTTTTCCCTACTACTAAATAAATTTCAAACGTCTACGAAATACATTTATATATATATATATATATATATATACACGCACGTGAGTGTGGGTATGTATTACATTGCTGATCGATATCACTGACCGTTTAAAAAATATTTGTTTTTTGGGTTTCATAGAAAGTTATGTCTACTGTATTTAATGTATATATGTACAAATATATAAATATATTATAAACAAATACATATTAAACAATACATTTTTATGTATTATCAAATATTATACTAATGCTGTATTTTTCAACGCTTTTGGTCCAAGAACACCCCTCCTGCTAATGCCAAGACGGGTAAGGTTTAGACCTGCTTTCTTTCGTCTCATCTTTCAAAAAACCTAATTATCCACCTATTTCCTTTTCCAGAACTTTAGTCCAATGAATGTTTCCCAACTACACGGAAAATGTAAATTAAAATGAAGCTATCCACCGAGAGTTTATGGAGAAGTTTATTTCTTCGACCTGTGCCTATAGAGATGCTTCACGGGATGGGTGTGGTTGTGCCTTTTATGACGCCATTAATAAGGCTGAGGAAAAGTTTAGATTCGTTGATGCTTTGTGCATTTTTTCAGTAGAAACAAAAGCAATTGTGGAAGCTTTGAGGTATATACAAAATCTAAATACTACAAAAATATTCATAATGGGTTCGAAAAGTGTGCTAGAGGCCTTAAATAACAGAAGACATTCCCTAAGAAACAAAAGAATTAAGTACCTAAATTCTTTTGTGGATTAAAAGACAGACCTGGATTGGTCCAAATGAGATTAATTATCATATTTACAACAGAGAAATTCTTAGTGAGCTCAAAATTCATTAACTAGGACCTAGAAAATGGTGTACAAAAATAGGACGATCCTATATGTGTTAATATATCACGTCTAGTTGTTGGTATACTGGTCACCCAATATCAAGAAATTTTTATTCCACAATTGCTATGTTGTAATTTGGGTAGGGGATTTACCTATATCTTCATAAATTAAATCTAGTGGTTCCGCCCGCTTAAAGTTGTGGACGCGAATTTGGCGATTTAGATCATGTCATTTTGAGGTGTTAAAAGCTTCGCAGGCAACGCGAAGAACTTCTTCGCACACCTATTAGATTAAATGTTGCTTTATCAACAAAAACATTGTTGGCGTTTAATTTCGTCCGAATTTACAGAGCGATTTTTGAATATTTATAAAGTATTGTGTGTATTTTTCATGTATTCCTTCTACATCTAGTCCGTCTTTTATTATATCATTTTCAACCTTGTCTCTTCTGGGTTGCAGTTTTCTTAAATCTCTCATAGTAAGTTTGTATGTTGATTTTTGATTTATTTTTTTTTAATACACATATCATTCTGTAGATCGTCATCTTATCTTATAAAAGAATTGTTTAAAAATGATAAGTTCAGCTGGTAATACTGATTCTTGCGTTTAGTTAGTGCTCTATATTTCAATCTCATTCTGTCACTATTCATATTTATAAAAGAAGACTTTTTTGACTAATTTTTCATTATTTATTATCTTTGCTGAAATTTATCTTAATTTTTCGTTTTGCTAGTTTTCTTTTTACGTCTTTCTTTAAGTCTATTTTTACTATATCATTTACAACCTTGTCTCTTTTGGTTTATTCCTTTTAGTTTCCTTAAATGACTCTTAGCAATGACTTGTATGTTGATTTTTGATTTATTTTTTTGAATTTTTGAACAAAAACTGTTACATTATTGGCGCTTAATTTCGTCCGAATTTACAGAGAAATTTTTGAATATTTATTTTCGCCAAATCAAGGGATGATTGTAATTTTAGAGAAACATTTCGTAGGTTTTGTGAATATTGCTGGAATAATAAATTATTCGAATGGAGTTATGGAAAAAAATTCTGAAATTTTAGTGTTAAGTCAAAAACCTACATAAATCACCACCGCTTTAAACTAGAATTAAGAAAAGGGTGTCCTAAATATATCGTAATTGTGAAATCCATTCCTTTTTATGTGCAATAAGAGAGCGCAATTAATTTGTGTCAGTCTGTCTTTGCGGTATCCACCGCTATTTTTATTCCGTCTGTTCATAGAGTCCTTGGTTGCTGTTTTTCTTTCATTGCTCTAGTAATCCCCCAGAAATATTTTTAGGGTAATTTTCTCTACTCCACCGTCGTCTTTATTCAAATTAAATGCCTGTTTCATCTTATATCTTATTCAAATATACATTGAATTTATAATAGCTTTGAATTAGTATCATACGTATTGGTATTAAAATTTCGCGATATAACAGGGAGTTTAAGTACCACGGAATTATAGGGAACCGTCTGATTTTGAAAACCACATTCTCTGTTCGCGTCAATCCCATTTTTGCATACGAATAAATTCTGTACTTCTGCCTGTGCCGGTGGTAATACGTACGTACAACTTTGATAAAGCCATATTTACATGTGTAAATTGCTTTGATTAAAGACTACGTCCGTACTATTGTATATTGTTTAAAATTGGTATATTCGCCGAAGAAAATCTGTAGGCGTTTGAATTGTATAAATATACAGAGTGCTTCAAGATTATTAAAATGAAAGAAATAGGTTCTTTTTAAATCTCAGCGTTTTCCTAATATAAAATATTAAATAGTTATTATGAAAATTATTACAGAAATTTATAATTAAAGAAAGTTTTGATCTTTAAACAAGTAACAGACAAAAAGGTATCAAAAGATAGGGAAATACATATTTTATATTATTGATTTAGAGAAAACTTCTGATAGAACCGGATCTATACAGCTTCGAACAGTAAAAAATCGAACAAAAGAACTAGCAGTGACTACGAGGGCGGTCCCATAAGTACCCGGTCTGACCTAGAGATGGCGGTAATTGTTTGAAAAATATCACTGTATTAGAAAGTATACAATCTATAAAGCATATGTTTCAAGTTTGAAGACGCCACGTTGTTTAGTATTTGTTTGGCAGCCATCAATACTGAACGTTTTCAGTGAATTTGTAAAAAATGGAGAAAATTTTTATTTGAAAGGCCTCAGCCCAATCGATATAAAACCTGAACTGGATTCTACTCTGGATGAGTCTGGTCCTTCGTTTACAACAGTGAAGTATTGGGTAGCAGAGTTAAAACGAGGCCGTACGAGCTCCCAAGACGAGCATTGTAATGGTCGACCGAATGAGGTGACGACTTCAAAAATGGTGAAGAAAATCCACAAAGCGGTACTGGACGATCGTTGACTGAAAGTGCGCGAGCTAGCAGACATAGTAGGCATTTCAAAAAGTGCAGTACATCGCCTATTATCTGAAAATTTGGACATGAGAAAGCTGTGATGCTTCAATTGAGTGTTTAGCGAACTTTCAAATGGGAGAACCGGCTCCAGAGAAGGTGAAGATCGTTTCATCAGCAGGCAAGGTCTTGGCATCGATTTTTTTGGGTTGCGCGTGAGATAATTTTCATTAACTATCTTGAAAAAGGAAAAACTATCAACGGCTACTATTATGCGAACTTACTGCAACGTTTGAGAAAAGAAATCAAGCAAAAACGGCCGTATTTGGCTAAGGAGAAAGTGTTGTTTCGTCAAGATAATGCACCAGCTCACAAATCCGTTATTGCAATGGCTAAAATTAATGAATCACAGTTTGAATTGCTACCTCATGCACTCATTCGCCAGATTTAGCCCCCTTAGATTATTTTCTATTCCAAAACTTGAAAAAATGGCTCAGTGGTTAAAGATTTTCCAACGATGAAGAAGTAATGTCGGCGGTTAATGGCTATTTTGAGGAGCAAGACAGTTTTTATTATAAAAAGGGTATCGAACTTATTGAACATCGCTGGGAAAAGTATATAGAGCTGAAAGGAGATTAAATTGAAAAATAAATATATTTCTTTCCAAAATTTTTTTGTTTTCTTTGTTGGGTCGGGTACTTCTGGGACCACCCTCGTATGTATAGGATTATTCAAAAGTGAATTACCAATTTGAAAGGGTGCTATCTTTTGTAGATACAGTAATGTATAAATAATCCGAACCCCCTCTACACCAAACGCACGTATAACAATGGGAAACGCAAATTTTGTTGTACTCATCAGTAATATTAATCATTTAATAGGTGTATCATTACGATTACGAGTTTGTGGGCGCGGCCAAATTTCCTCAAGCAACTGCTGTAGCAGGTGTCCGGGTATATTCCTCGTTCTTTAACCAAGTACACGCCTTGCGAAATTTCTTAGACTACCTTTAGACAGTTGTTAGTTTCAAAATGGAATTACAGATGTTTAGATAAGCTAACTTTAAAATCACAAAAGATCATAGTGCGCAAGGGTTTTCGCTTAAACTCCATAACTCGTAACATTAGAATGTCTCTTCCAGCTACTAAAACGAAACTGGTAGAGTGCAATTGCTGTTTGTCTATTTGTAATGTATCTAATTTCAATACGAAATAAACCATTATTACTAATTATTTTTGCTTTCGGACCTGGTATTGCAAAAATTATTGTTGAACGTTTAATTTATTTTCTAAAACAGTTTGTTGGTTACGTCACTTGATAATAACATTACAAGATATGTGAAATTGTGAAATATTATATTCGTTCTACATTGGATTTCTTGAATATTGTAATTCAAAGGAGTAATGAAATAAATTTAATAAAATGAAGAACACGCAGTACTTCAACGCGTTTACTTTTACTTATATAGCATCTTTGGAATTGTGTCTAGCTTGCGTAACATCATACACACCTTGGGAATAAATATAGTAGAATGGAGATTTTCCCTTTTCGTATTTTTCCTTCCGTGTGCAAATGAAATCGCGTACGCTTCGTAACGGATTCAAGGTCATTTGAACTAATTCTATAAGTGATTTAAGAAAAATGCAAATAATTCCCCCACCCCATCCGAACTTTTACGTCCCGCTTCATTCTTACTAGATAGTGAAAGAGTTCGAGCAGCGTAAGGAAACAGAGCAACCTTTAAGGCACGATCGGGGACCCCGAGAATAGGTATCGTACAGACGGTAGGGCCGTTAAGGGAATACAAACGCCAACTAACCTTCTTGAGATGTCCCGTGGCAGTTCCAATGAAGACTACTGTAAAGTCACCGGTGGAGGTGGCTGCAACTGCTGTCAGTCTGGTGTTAAAGATTAGTACGGGTACTGCGGAGATGGGCATCTCTCCTCCCAAAGGCGTGTTCACATCCAGTCCGCAGAAATCCTCTCCTATAGTTTGCAGTTTCTGGAAAAAAAAAGAAAAGTTATTGCGTCACTTCATTGTACACCATACTAGCATGACATTTTACTTCTATATGTACACATGTATACATAATGTATTTATTGCAACGAGATTAGGCAATACATCTTGATTTACATTATCGATCTTTCCTTTTAAGTAGAGTATTATATTTTATATTAAAGGCAAAAGTTCGTGTCCTTATAAAACAAAAAAGGAGACAATATTCATCTGCATTGTTTGCTACATACTCCGCTCATTTCTAGGCAACAATTAAATTCTCACTCACGTTGTTTACTGACAATAAATAAGCTGATTATTCTAATCCCTTCAATTACACTTAGTACAACAGTTAATAGGATTATCATAATATCGCGTACGTCTGATAATTCATTACAATTACTTGATACATTTACTTTATAAAATTCCATAAAATACAAATTTTATAAATCATCGAAGCAACTCGTCTAGGATGTTTTAATTAATTAATAATCTGAAAATATAAAAACGATGACAACTTAGTTAGACGATGTGTCACAATCCCAACATTAAAACACAACCCGACATCAGTAAACGCTTTTACAGAATCGCACAATTAAATTAGGGCCACCCGCATTTCTTAAAAATATTTGGAAGTATTTTACAAGTAGAGAGAATATACAAAGGGTACTAGGAAAGTTTTGCAATACAACTTTGTTCATTTAATTTTTTCATAGTAATCTCCTCTACAATCAATACACCTCTCCATCCTCAGAAATCAATCTTTAAACCAGTTCTGCCAAGTTTCCTCATCACTGGATAATCGCCTCCCTTTTAGCTTCATTTTCACATGCGGGAACAGTGCAAAGTTGCAGGGAGCAAGAACTGGACTGTAGGGATAAAATATTCGGTGCAGGCTTTGACGCGGTGAGCTGGAGCATTATCGTGATGGAGGAACCAGGTGTCCATTCTTGACTTTGGCCGCAGGTTCGTCATAGATCCAATGACTTTAGGCAGGCACTGTTCGGTATACCACTTAGCTGTGACTTGTCTTCTGTGTGTCCAAAACCACGCGTTCCACAATTCCACTCGATTCGAAAATACAGCTATCATTTTCTTCTTTACAGATCGGAATTTTCTGACAACTACGGGTGTGTCCTCATCATCAAAGACCCAAACTTTGTTTCGAGATTTGGTCGGCACTTCGTAATAGTACAGCCAAGTCTCGTTACCTGTTACGATGTTGTTCACATACCGAGATTGTCCCTTATTAAACTTTTTTAGCATCTCCCGGCACCAAGTCACACGTCGTGTCATCTGGTCTTCAGTCAGTCGATGCGGCACCCAGAGAGAACAGAGTTTCTTCACGTGCAAATGATCATGGAGAATCGAACGAATTGCTGGGGCATTTAAGCCTGAAGTACCCTCTATCTGTTGGTAGGTCACTCGCCTATCCTCGCCAAGTATTTTCCTCACAGTAGTAATGTTTTTCAGTCTTATATATCTTCGTAACCACTGAAGATAGAGCAAAACTACGAATGGTAACTGTTAAGATATTTTTGCGCAGAACTTAACAATTTCAATTCAAAATTCATGGCGCACTTGATTTCCAAGATATAACACAAATCTATGTTTTTTTAAACGGTAATAGTTGACTAGGACTTCATTAAAATGCTTATTTTTTTCTGATTTCATTTTCAGACTTTTCATTATATCGGAAATAATTCAATTACTAATACTAACAGAAGAAATAATGGGCTATTTTAACGCTTACAAAATAAAAGAGAAAGAAAAGGTAAATAGCTACAAATGAAAATAAAACCGAATGACATATTAATGAAGAGTAAAAAAGATAAGTGACTACAAACTGTACCGAAGCTATAAAAGTTAAAAAAATATTTTGTAAAGGAAATAAACAAACGAATAAGTAGAGTAGCCAAAGTTATTTCAGTAAATAATTAATATGGCCACCAATATTCCGGATATACATTTCACACTTTCTCACCATTTCGGAATGAACCTTTCGCAGAGTCTGAGGGCGGATGCTTCTTGAGACTCGTAATATTCATTTTTAGCCCCTCAACGTTGTTGGGTTACTTTTTATAGGCTTTATTCTTTATGGCGCTCCATAAAAAAAAATCTAGTGGCTAATATTTACTTACACCCAAAAGTATAGTTCTAAATAATTATACAGAAGAATATTTCACATGGAATAATAAAGTTTTTACGTTTATTAAATACTTCTTTATATCGTATTAAATTCCTCACACATGGATAGTACTGTACGAGGTATGTTTCCAATATTCTGGGAATTGGTGCAATTATTAAATAACGCAGAACTTATACGCAATGTTATTGATGCCAGACAAGTCTTGACATGTTTATGCAACTATCTAGTGCAACATTGTTCAGTTTGATTCAGGTATTCGACTGATGTAGACGCGTTTTAGTAGCACTGCATACTGCAAGGAGTATTTGGTGAATCTACAGAATCCAAAAGTACTGTTTATCGGTGGATCGATCATTTTAAAGCCGGTAGAACATCACCAGAAGACGATCCACGCAATGGGCGGCCAAGCACGTCGGTAAATGAAAGAAACATTACTGCCGTCGAAAACCTACTGAAAGACAACAGGCGAATGACTATTCGTCAAATTAGTGTACACCTAGGGATAGGTACACGACAAGTTCATGACATCTTGCATGATTGTTTGGGCGTTAGCAAGGTTTCGGCGTGCTGGGTGCCAAGGCTGTTGGGACCAGAACAGAAACTCAATTGGTCCGATACTTGTCATTAACTTCAAGAGCTGTTAGCCCGTTACGGTGATAAATTTTGGCAACGAATAATAACCACTGACGAAACGTGGATTCCTTATTTCAATCCTGAGACGAAAAGTCAATCCAAAGAATGGCGCAAACCTGAAGAAGGGCCTCCACTTAAGGCACGCGCAGTTCCGTCTGTTGGAAAGGTAGTGCTTACTGTATTCTGGGATTGCGAAGGGATTATTTTCATGGACTATCTGCCGAAAGGTACTACGATTAATGCAAAATATTATTCAAATTTATTATCCGGACCACTGCGACAGGCACTAGTCAAAAAATTGCCTAGAAAGTTGCATAAGCATCCGTTATTTCAACAGGATAATGCAAGACCACACACCGCAAGAAAAACGAAGGATATTTTGAACGATTTACGATGGGAATTGCTGCCGCACCCACCTTATTCCCCGGATCTTGCACACAGTGATTACCATCTGTTCCCAGATTTGAAAAAACCTTTACGGGGTGTTCGATTTGAAAGTTTAACTGACGTAAAACGTGACATAAATAGGTGGATCTACAAGACACCGAAAAACTTCTTTGAGGACGGCTTAAAAAAATTAGTTTGTTGTTGGGGTAAATGTATTCAGTTAAATGGAGATTATGTTGAGAAACGACATTGTAATATTGAAGAAAATTAACAAAATTATAAAAATTATATGTAATTCAAAGAACTTTGAAAACATCCCTCGTATATTATCTAGGAATAATGGATAAATTTTTGCAAATAAAAGAAAAAACATCCTAGGAAGTGATTAAATTATAATTTCCTATTAAAACTAAAATAATTTGATATAGCCAAATTTATCACAGTAGACTTGTCCTGCACGAAGCCATGTTGATTAAGTAGGATAAGAGGCCTAATTGAAAGAAAAATTTACGAGTAAGCTAATATTTCAAAGACTTTAGTAAAGCTAGATAATTGCAAACATTCGATATATCACCATTTTTTTGGAATAGGTACAATTCTTGCCACCCTCTGAACGTCAGGAAATACACATGTTGTTAATGCAAAATTAAATATCTTGGCCAAAGGTGCAGCGAAAAAATTGGTGCAGTTCCTAACCAAGGAAGCTGGAATCTGATCATCACCAGGTAAGGAGATATCCTAGCTTTCCAATGGATGACAAAACATCCTCCTCAGTCATACCGGAAATATGAAGGCACTAATCATTAAATTGCATTGTATGAAAATCATTGATTGTGGAAGATCTGTATACACCATTAAAATGGTAAGCAAAATCATTTACAGTAGGCTGCGGATTGTCAAATTTCGTAATACATTTCTCTTTTTGTCATGGATGTTAGACCAAAAATTTTTAGGATATTAATGATATTATTTTGGAGATCTGCGAGGGAACAATGATATGCTTCAGAAGTTTACATCGTAATTTGTGCTCTTAATTTCCTAAATTGTTGAAGAAAATACTCATTTTTATTACGTTTATAGTCTTCATAGTACTTGAATTTAAGTTTAATATCATTAAATATTTCGCTCGAGTAAGATTTCGTATAAATGTGTGAATGGCTCTTAAAAACAGGAACATGGACATAAAAAATGAAGAATATCACAGACACTAGCACACGCAGTCAAAATATTCGCCTTTATGATCTATGTGCTCCTGCATTGGGTGAGACCAGTTGTCAGACTCATTGTTCTTCAGTAACCTCAGGTATGAAGTTTTCGTAGGCTTCCACAGTCACTTTAGGAATATTAAATTTCAATACACGAATTTTGTCTTTTATATATGGGAATTAATAGAAGTCATAAGTTGGGACTATAAGTCGGATGAGTCATCGATTCCGTTCGTGATGCTGCTAAAAACTCTAATGTTTGAGATGCATCGTGTGATGGTGGAGTGTCGCAGTTTTTTTGAACAGTTGACAAACAAATAGTTGTATATTATTCAGAATTAACTGTGCGACGATCCTCTAGCGGAATAGTAGCAAGACGGCCGATGCGACCGAAAGAAGAAGCCACCATTTCATTGCCAGAGTTTCGTCCGCGTCTCACTTTCGTGGGTTTCTCCTTGTCTTTGAAGCCCATTAAACCGATTGTTGCTTGCTTTTTAGCTTGTAACAATAAATTCAACTTTAGTCACCTGTAACGTTGTCCTACATTACTTTTGCTCGACCTCGGTTGAATTTTTTAAGCATTTTTTTGCACCCATATATTCGCGCCTTTTTATGAGCTTCCATTAAATTGTGTGGTATCCATCGAGGGCAAAGCTGTCTGATGGCAAGATGATCATGCAGGATAGTTCTTATTTGAGTCATATCTACGCCCAATGATGCCCGAATATCTCTGTATGTGCAGTGGTTGTCTGTGTTTATCATGTACACGACGATATTTTCTGTAGTGACTACAGTGGCAGGCCGTCTCTCACAATTCTCGCTTTTGAGCGAAACACGTCCACGTTGGAACTCGCTTGATTTTTTGCGAACACACAGCGCCACCTTACGAGAAATAGCAGAATCGAAAACTTTTAAAGCAACCTACATATTAACTTCGGACTAAGCATTCAAGATATTCCATCTTATTGCAAACAAGAAGTCGTAAAATAGGGAAATTTGTTTTGAGGAAATTAAAAGTTTTAATGTTCAAATTGAAATTCAGTTGTTCGGTTAATAGAAAAATTTTATTAGTAGTGCAGGATGATGAACATCTTTATTGAGAAATGGTGAATTGTCACCAAGAACATCACAAGTAAAATCACAAAAGAAGTTACATACAAATTAGTGATCCGTTTTCATAATAATGCAACAAACATTAATTTATTTAATAAGTCTGGGTAAAAACGTCACTTCTATTTTGACTGTAACTGTATAGATGTTTAAGTAAGTTTGCCTTGCAGAGTTTAATTTATTCTATTGCATGTGCGAAGAAAATGCTAAGTTTGAGGTTAATACGATATAAGTTAGGCAACCGCATCGCTTGTTCTCGGCAGAAGCGGTCAACCAACACTGGTGGTCTATTCGAGGGCGATTAGCCGGAATCTTTTACAACTGTTTATTTATGCTCTGCTCAGGTGATATTAGGTGTCTGAATACCGTTGTCTTAGGTCGTATGGTCGGACCTCGAATGGACGAATTCTCACGATCTCGAGTTTTCTCAAGTTCCACCGGCATCGCAGTACTATATTTTAATAGATACGGCGGCGGCGACGTTCCTATCTCGCCTGGTGTGACTATAGTACACGATTTGTAATTATTCATTGGTTAGTGTTGTTGCCGGAGTCGGGACTTCGAGATGTTGTATTGAAGAGGTCAACGAAACTGGTCACAGAACTCGTAGATAATTGTCAAAACACAAGCCTGTGAATAATACTCGAGACTTCTTCATTATATTGAAGCCTTTAATTCTACTCCTCTTTTTTTTTCTCTCCACTCTTTTCTTTTCCCTTCCTATAACATCACATCATCTAACTCTTTACTTTGGGTGCGCTCATGCGGAATAATTGTTTAAGTTGGCTCTCTTAATCCAGAAAGATAATAATTATAGGTTGTGGCCTTGTACTTTTACTTACCAAATTACTGACCCCCACAAAGCCCCGTTCCCTCCTCGACAACATCTCTTTACGTTTCCTGTTTTTAAATTCATCCCCTTTAGCAGCGTCGCATTTTTTTTTTAATTCAACCGACACTAATCCTAATTCTATACAGCCTGCTATACTTTTACAAAAAGAATTTAAAAAATATATCACAGCAACTTATTTATTTTTAATTTTAAAGCTACGGATGTAGTAAAAAAACTGGCATATTTTAATTTTCTCAACGATTCTAAGGATGTGAAACGTTAAAAACACTTAAATATTACCATTCGAGCAAAATTAATTAAAAAGACCATCAGATAATTTTTTTGGAAGAATACATTTTTAATATTTATTTCGTTTACGCTTACAGGACTGTCAAAATGAAAAGAAAGTAAAAAAAACGTTATAATTTCGAATTTTGTTCTTGAAAAATACTCCGGTTCATGTTTCAACGCACCCCATGTGTGAAGAACAATGAGAGGCTAGTAGACATTGGTTACCTCCTCTTGACGGTTAGAACCACGTTCTCGGTACTTCTGCTGCCGACGTTTCGTCTTCACTTACATGAGGCATCCTCAAGTTATAATTGCTGTTATTTATTGCTTTAGTTGTTTCATTGAAACTGGCGTGCGTTGCGAACGTGTTTATATAGGGGTGTTGTTTGTCACATCAATCGAGCGTTACAGTTACAGCTAAGTTGTTTGGAGGTACATGATTGTCAGTTATTATGTGCAGGGGTAACCGTCATTACGGTTAAGTTTATTAGTGTTTTGATATTTCTAGAGACTCACTGAATTCCAGCCATAGTAATGACTAGTTCTGGACAGGATTTTAATAGAATTGTATTGGTTTCAAGCCTATGCTCAGCAAGTACAGCTTCAGCTATGCGCAGCAGCCTGGTATAACGTTCGTCACGAGTGCCGACAGACCGTTGTGTTTCAACAATATATGTATACACTGTCGCACGAGCAAGCACACCAGGTATTTCTAGAGAATCACATTCTTTTACTGAAAAGAAGTCTTGAAAGTTTCGAAATAAGTTTAAAGATGGTTTTAATGTTGTTTTTAAGGAGTATTCTACTGATGCACTCAATGGTACTTACAATTGTAAATACTAAATAAATTGGCTTTAGAAAGAGGGGATGTTGTATGCTGAGTACTCTGAGCATTGGGTTGTGGAACTTTAGTGTTTAGACGTTAGTCTACGTTCTGTGAAAATTATGTTTGTTAGATTTAATTTCTGGTGCAGAGGATACTGGTCAGGTATGCTGAAAATTCTACGAACTAAGGAATTGATGAAAGCAATAGCAATAGTTAAGTCCGGTTGTCACATGCAAGTGAATACGAAACTTCGGCAGCAGAAGTATCGAGGATGCGGCTTCAATTCGGAAGCCAAGAGGAAGAAACCATGGGTAATGACCGCGGAAGTCCTTAAGACAGACTAGTAGACATTTCTTATTTTTCCTACGCACATTTTGATGTTAAACCTTACTCTACAACATCAACAAATGCTTACTGTACAAAATGTAAAATTTATATCTTTTGCACTTGAACATTTATGATTTCAAATGTAAAACGAGTAACCCCAATACCTTTATATTTACTTTAGTGAATCTGATTTTCATGTATTCAATATATCAGCATACTTCACAAATAAAGTTTGTAAGTTTTGTAAAATCTTAGATTATATGCTTCTTGGTTTATGGTAAACGTTCTGAATTCCACCTACCTTTAGTTTCGTAAGAAGAATATTTTTGTTCAAGCATTTATTTAAAGTTTTAATAGCAGCAAAGTTTTCTATTTGATATGTAAGTACAAAAGTTTCTACCTTCGTACTTGTTGATCTTGATTATCCCCAATTACTGCCGTTACTATAGCAAAAAAAGAGAAGTTAAAATAAGTGGGTTTTAAATTAGATAAGTTAACTTCAATGAATACACGATTTATTCTTTTGTTTATTATTCGCTACGCTGCTTTAAGTTTCTCTTTCAAGTTCTTTAGAAAATTTATACAAGTTCGTAATCCAATTCATAATTTACAGGGAAATTAACGACTTTTAAAAGTAATTTGATGACAATTTATGTTCGAACACGTTCGATTGTGTGCTTAGGCCGTATACAAAAATATACAAAAATGCAGAACATACACGTGTTAGTATTTAAGTAAATCTAACGTCGATAATTTCATCTTCAATTCAATTTTGGCTCGTCCAAAATACGTGAGAACGTAAGGGAATGGCATGATTAATGAATTTTTAATTACTTTTTGTAAACGGTTGGGTTTTAATCAAGACGGTTTTTTTCCTACGCTTTCCGCCAGGCTCGAAGATTTATTTCCACCACCAAGTAACCTACCTCGAACACCTCCCCCATTCCATTTCGTAACCACCCTTTCCCACTACAACTGACAACTGGAATAGCTTTCGTAAGTAATACCGATATCACCCATAAATATTGTTTGTTAAACTTAACTGATGACATCAGTTTACCACAACTTACGTAGATAACGATTATTTAATAGGTTTTTATCTTATAAATCTTCCACTTTCTTGAAATTCTCGTTTTCGCTCCTTTGTATTCAGATTTACTTGGTAAAAAATTACATGAATGCATTGCATGTCTCATGTAATGATAATTTTTTTCTAATACAGGATGCAACGTTGTAAAATGTTTGACGATTAATCATCATTTAAAAATAAGGCGAGATATCTTAAGAATTTCATTTTAATATGAACACGTGCATATTAGGAATATCATGTCCTAAACATGAGCACCCCAAAAAACTAATGACAACAAATTATTATTAGGAAAATATAAGGAAAATATAAGAAAAATAGAAAAAAAAAACGTTAAATTAAAAAAAAAGATTAAGCTGCACAATCAAATTTAGACGCTGGACATGTTGGGCACCTAAAATAGGGTGTTACATATTTGGGTATTGGTTCACAGCATTCTTTATCTACCCAATTTGCATAGACTCATTTCTGTTCATCTTTCTTGCGAAGGAGAGAACACCAAGATTCTTTTCGAGGAAAATAAGAACTACTGTACACCATCTTCCCTGATTTAGACTTCTCTTCTTTGGAGACTGTTTTTTGTTAATCGATGATTGTGTCTTTCATCCTGGAACATTCTTTCTCACAAACAATTTTACTACTTTAACGCACCTTTCTTGACGTTGGTTTAGAGTTAGCTTGTAGCTCTGGTGACCGTTCTAAATCTTTTGCAGACATATTATAAAAGATTTACAACGGTCAGATATGTTAATGCCTCCCTTGGCTATGCTCTGATGGTAGCTCTGGTGTTTCCAATATGCCTGCAAAAGATTTAGAACGGTCAGATAACTTAATGCCTTTCTTGGCAGTGCTTTGGCATTAACTGGTAGCTCTGGTATTTTAAATATGTCTGCAAAAGGCTTAGAATGGTCAGTATTCAATTCATCATCCGAGGTTTGACCGATTTTAGAAGAAGATGATTGCCATATGAAGCACGTCGTAGTTGTTCTTAACTAGAAGCACTAGTAGAAGTTTCTGCAGTATATCTGATAGATCAGCAGTCTGTACTACCAAATTTAAAAACCAACTATTTTTCGAAAAATAGCATTTTATACTTTTGATTTCCTAAAGATCTTTCTGATAATGTTGAAAGAGCGAAGGCAGTTTTTGGTATCACCGACAACTCCAAAGGATATATTCGTTTAAAAGAAATCTTGCTGATACGTTAAAGAGGTTCATAGCTTTTAGTTAAACTTGAAAATACTATGTGTGTTTATTATAACAGAATTAAAACTCCCATTTTTTTAAAATCTTTTAAGTATGCTTTTATTTGATCCGTAATCGTGTTTTTCACCTGAGGAAAATTATAGTGTAATTGACCTCTTGTTAGCAATCTCCATTCCGGAACATATTTCCCCCAAAAGTTTCGAAATTCTTCATTGTCTACAATACTTCGTGGAATGTTACACACACAACATAAAAATATAATCATATAGAAACTTATAATATGGTACATCATGTTGCGCATTTAATTGATGTTGTTTGCTATTAACATGTCTTTTACACACAAAAATACTGTACGGTAAGATGTTGATATTGCAAGCAATACATTTAATAATAGTGCCAGTGTATTCTAATATCGAAAATCGGTTAAGAAATATATTAACACTCGTCAAACATAACAAAGAACACCATCGATTCGCCATCATCAATTTAATCCGGCATTCATACACATACCATATGCATATGAATCACGACTTCGAGTATATTCAACCATTTTCGAAATATCTCTCCGCAGGCTTAATAATTTAGAAGACAATTTATTGCAACAAAGATACAAAACAAGAATCAATAATATTCGACTTAGAATTGTGACACTTTGTGAGATACATTCCAATAACTTTTCAGAAATTTTGGATGGCAAGCTACAAATTTTGGCCCAATTTAATACACATTTTTTCAGAAACTATACAGGAAAAGTATTATTTCTCTTTCATTTAAGTAATAAAAAAAAATTTCGCGTTGATACAAAATTTATCCACTTGGTTTCGTTTATATATATATATATATATATATATATATATATATATAAAATGCTGGTTTGTTTCAAGGTAAAGCTTTGATACTATTATTACTCATAACAGTTGAAAAAACAAAAAAGGATGTTATATTTTGTAATCTTAATGATGTGTTCCCGTTGACTGAATTTAATGTAATTTGTGAAAAGCTTTGAGAATATCCCGTGTTACAGTTAAAGATCTGATGAGACGAGCTTTTGATGAAACGAGGAAAAAAAATCAATGCAAGCAAGCAAGCTCTCCTCCAATGGATCTGCTTTCATCATACCGTCAACTAATTATTTAGGTTCTCAGGAATCAGACTTAATATTATTTAATATGACAAGGGCGTTCATTGTTACACAGTATAGTTGGCTACCTGTAAGTATCATTTCATTTAATTAATATTACCTTTAATGCTTTTTGCAATATAATAAAGACTTCACATAAAATACATTCAGAGCGTATTTTTAGGATTTCTTTTGTAGACGTGCATTAAATGTAATCATATTATATTACATAAAGTCTACGTAATCAGAAACGCAGGCTGATACTTCCATAAAAAAGAAGACGAAAGGAAGAAATAAGTATATTGATGAGAAGTAGAATTCAATTTAGTTACGCATTTATTTAATAAGGTGTCTGGTCTCTATTATTTTCCAGAATTCTAAAGTTCATGCTTTGTGAATGCCTAAATATTTTCAATTGAATTAGCGTGGAGATTGCCAGCGTAAGTTCATTTCGTACAGAATGTTCCAGTGTTTTGAACCACAGAAGAAAATGGCAGATCTTAAAGAAGAAGAAATGTTGATTATTACAATTACACAAGATCAAATGTGTTTGTTATCTTGTATTTAATATAAACGAATACTTAATCACATACCTAAAATTATTTACAGCTAAATAAAGAACTATGTATGTAGTATTACTAAATTTTACTAAAGTGCAGTCAAAATATCGTTTAGTTCTTGTTCACCGTTGTTTCAGTAAAGTGGCAAACTGCAGAACTAACTGACCTACTAAGTAAGGATAGTAGACACACTATCACACAATTGTAAGTTGAATAATGGCATTGCTAGAAGAGATCACAAGAGATCTGGTTAGGAAATAACATATGGAATCGTACGCTAATGAAGAGACTCTAGTGAAGTGCAGTTAGCAACAAAGTGTTCCCACGTGCTTTTGGATTATTGTCATCTCATAGATTCCACTCAAATAACAAACTAGAGAACTAAAGTTCTCGTGTTATTGTTATTTGAGTGCAAGGTATTCCTGTGTTCCTATCGATTATTGCAATGTGGAAAACTCCTCGACTTTAACTGATGACGCCTACTTTCAGAAAATCAAGGATCTGGTGCGTTCAAATCGTCCTTTGAATATCAGAGAAGTTTCAGTTAGATCTGAATAAGATCGTGCCATGAAAAATTGAATATGTACCTAGTTGGAGCAAAGTTTGTTCCTCGTTTGGTGATCCAACAGTAGAAAAAAAATCGAGGGGATGTTTGCCGACAACTTCGTGAACAAATCAACGACAATTTATTCATGCAAAAGATCATAACAGAGACGGATGCTAGATTTACAGCCATGACATTAAGACATAAGTTCAATCATGACAGTAGATTGGTAAAGGACCTCCATGCTCAAAAAAAGCACATCGGCCCTCATTTTGAAGGTGATGCTCACTGTTTTTTCCGATTTTAATGGAATTGTGAACTGTGAAATCTCGTTCCAAAGTCAAACAGTTAACCAAGAGTATATCCAAGGGTTATAAGAAAAATTGGCAAAAAGACAGCTGAGTTGTGGCGAGACAATTCATGGTGAAGAAACCACGATAATGTGTCTGTTCATTCTGTTTTGTCAATTCATGAGTTTTGTGCTAAAAAATCAAATGACTGTCTTCCCTCAGCCTCCTTACTCACCAAATTTAAATCAGTGCTAAATGTTGTTTTGACTGCATTGATACCACTAACACAAATTCACCACAGGCATTGAAAAACATTTCAAAAGAAGCTTCCGAGACTGTTTCGCGAAGTAGGAAAAACGCTGGGAAAACTGTGTGAATCAGGGGAGTACTTTGAAGGGCACAAGGATCAATAATCTGTAAGATTAATAATAAAAGCTAAAATTTTATTATATTATTAAAATGTTATTCTCCGAACAGACCTCGTATATAATCTGCTTCTGGGCTTCCGGGTTGGAACAGCGTCACTGGTATAACTGTCGACGTTTCGTACCCAGTTATATTGGACATCTTCGAGGCTCAACTACTGCTGCTGTCTGTCGCACTGACACTGAAACGTCGGCAATTATACCAGTGACGCGATTCCAGCCCGGAAGCACAGAAGCAGATAGTATGGACCACGACCACGGAAGTCTACGTACCAGAGACCTTGTATATAGATTCTACCAAGTACTATACCATTGCGAGGTCTTGGCAAGAATAAAATATTAAAAGGATATTCATCTTCCGGAAGATGAATATCCTGATGTGAAATTCTGTGTAGAAAAATATGAGAACAACATATCTTAGAAGTCCTCAAGATCACGATAAGCCAGATCTCTTGGAATTAACATTAGCTGGAGATTTAAGTTTTAAATTACAGACACAATGGAAGAAGTCTGGGCAAAGTTCTTCTAAACTGATGATCTTCGGACCAACGCGTATAATTTTTATACAAAGAACGAAGCAGAATAAAATTTTCTATGAATGCATCACTCCACTACAAGTGAGTGCGTGTGGGAAGGTGGAAGAGGTTAAAACTGAACAATTTTAGCAACTTGCTCAATCTGAATGGAATATTTAAATTTAAAGTCTTAGAAAAATAGTGTAGTGAAAAACTGTAAATGCTGCAAGTTGAAATGACGCAGTAGGAAGTGGAATATTTAAAAAATATGTTAGAATGCGCGTGCGTGTTTTTTTTAGCGCGCGGGATGGGGGAGTTGTGGAAGAAAGTTAAAAATTGACAAGGTTATGTTTAAAGATTATAAAAGAATGATACAATTACTGTATTTTTCCACTTACAAAATTTTAGTGAACAATCAAATTTTTGTGAACACCAGTGTATATTGCGTCTATACATATACAAATCCCAAAATCAATAGCAAAATTTGTTTCGTTGCATAAACTGACTTCAAAAAAGCAAATATAGAAATATGTAACAAAACGAAATGATCTAATTAAAAATTTTAACATTGATATTTTTTTTATCCTAAAAGTATGACTTACAAAAAAGTACAAATACATTTTTTTATATAGATATGAAAAAGTGCATCTGTAGTTTTTTGTGAATTTGATATTAATTAAAATTTTGCAAAACGACAATGGAGGATTTGGCATTCATATATGCGCGTAGGTATATGTACATGCCATGCATTTTAGTGTGCTCATTTTGCGTTTTTCCCAATTAAAATAAATTATTAATGTATTTTTACTTTAGTTAGTTTGCCTTGAATTTTTGGTTTTGAAACAAAGACAACTAAATATTTATCCGGAAAAGTTTGTCACCAACGCGGTATAAATTCCTGTTTCTTTTAGCAGGTATCGTCCCAAAATATTTTGCATGAACTGCGCCAGAGGGTCAAATGGATATTCTAACCTAACTTGTGAATTGCGGCTAAGGTCATAGAATTGACTTATAAATATGGCCCCTGAAATTTACAGATCTGTTTCAAATCGTATTCGTAAAACCTCTGACAATCACCTCGACAAGCTTCAAGTTTAAAATCTCTAAATGAAATGCTCTAAATAGGGCTCGACAAGGAGGCATGGCGTTTTTGAAAATATTGTTATACGCTTAATTTTGTAAAAAAATTGTTTCGGAAAGGGCTTCCAGAGTACGTGCTTTGTCAATGTAAACTTTAGATTTTAGGTAGTCCCACAAAAGTTTTTACAATGTGACACGTCCTGTAACCGAGAAGGCCACTTCACATCCCCATGCAATGAAGTCAGGTGTATAGGAAAGTTTTTCCTTAATCACCAACCAAACTGTGTTGAAGTTAGTGCGTTGTTTTTCTTAATTCTGGCATGAAATAATCAAGCAAATATGACAAGATAACGATCTGTGTTGACAGACACAGTTCGTCTGTTTTCATGAAACAATAATTAAGCCCAATAATGCGGGTTCAAGATACGTCACACCAAGCAGTTACTATCTAGCAGTGTATGGTTTGCTGATGCAGTTCTTGAGAGTTTTTGGATGCCTAGCGCCGAAAATTCCGTTTGTTTACCGAGTCAATGAAAGTGGCCCTCGTCACTCGGGATCAAAACGGTATTGTCTATCAACACTTCTAACATTGTTTCTGCGAACCTATGGCTTCCCACGAGGTCGGTTTGCCGCAATTTTAGAGCAACCATAATCTTATACGGATGGAAATGCAGGTCCAAGAGATTGTGCGAGCTGACTTGTCTGAATCTAAGGGGCGCGAACGTGATGTATTGCCGGCAGTTGGCTATCGCTACTTATCGCACTCTTTCAATGTTTTCCGTGCAGTTCGATCACTTTCCCGTGCAGTTCATGGTCTCAAAGACCTTGTTGTTTGGAAACTATTCACCCACTTCATAATGGAATCATGAACATTAAAATGGTTTCAAAATCGTCGCTATGTGAGCACCACAAACAACCTGTATCAATGAAGGTCAAGTGCTACAAACAACGGATTCATTGCTACTGAACTGGCATCTGACAACGTGTAGATATAAACCATTTCGAAAATATTCAGTCCACCCCAGCATGCGTACTAACTTTTTGAGAAACACTACATGTTCTTGCCAGGCCATGTATGTACATATATACATATCTTGAGCTAACCTTCGCTTGATATAAACCATTCCGAAACGGTTCACTCTAGCACGCGTGATAATCTTTTGAAAAACACTATATCTTCTTGCCGGACCCTGTACATATCTTGAGGTTACTTTCTCTTGGGTCCAGTGCGAATGTTTCTGCAACCTGTATAATACATAATTCGCGCTTGGTCATTAATATAACTTCTAAAAATGAAAATTTATCGCCAGTTTTTATAATATACTCTGACACTGACAGCAATTCTAATTCCTGGTGTAATTACTTGGTAACGAACAATTTTATTTACATTTTTAGATGAAGAGTTCCCCAGATTACTCAAGCAGAGGATTGATGGATAAATTGGGACTCTACATACGAGGGAGCGTTTTTATATTCGCGGAATGAGCGGGTTGTAGAGGGGTGAGTAGGCGCATTGGGGGCGTGGCCTGTGCAGCGACTCATGATTAGTATAAATACGAAGTTTCATTGTTATTAGACAGTTAGTCTTTGAGCTATCGTCAACCAAGTAACATAATCAGGAGTGAAAAGTGAAATATGGAAAAAATCGAATATCGTGCCGTTATAAAGTTCCTTACCAGGCAAGGAAAACCAGTCGCGACCATAATGAATGAGATGTCATTGGTTTACGGCGACTCTTGTCCAGGAAAAACCATGGTGTACAAGTGGCATAGTTTATTTAAACAAGGAAGGGAATCCCTTGAAGACGACCCGAAGCCGGGCAGGAGCATTGAGGTGACCACGCCAACCAGCACTTATCCAAAAAGTTGAACAAATTGTACTCGAAGATGCTCGACTAAAGAAGAAACAACTCGCAGAAATGGTTGGAGTATCCGATACAACAATTTTTAAAATCCTACACGATCATCTCGGCATGTCTAAGGTCAGCGCAAGATGGGTGCCGAGAATGCTCACGCCGCCGCAAAAACAACAGCGCGTAGAGTGTTCGCGTGCATTTTTGGACCTCTGTAATGAAGACAAGGATGGTGTATTGAGTGGAATTGTTACTGGAGACGAAACTTGGGTTCATCATTATGAACCTGAGTCCAAACAAGACTCCATGCAGTGGCATAAAAAGGGCACAGCACCTCCCAAGAAATTTAAAGTGTCACAATCAGCTGAGAACTCATGGCAACGGTATTTTGGGAATCGGAAGGAATATTGTTGATTGATTATAAAGATAAAGGTGTTTCTATAACCGGAGTATATTACGCTTCAATATTAGAGCGACTAAAAGAAGCCATTAAAGAGAAAAGACGGGGAAAATTGACAAAAGGTGTTCTGCTTTTGCACGACAACGCGCCCGTCCACAAGAGCCGCGTTGCGTTAGCTGCCCTGCATAAGGTGGGCTTCGAAATTGTGAATCACCCACCCTACAGCCCAGACCTGGCCCCGAGTGATTATTACCTGTTTCCGAAAATGAAAAAAGAGCTGCGGGGTAAAAAATGTACTGCCGATGATGAAGTCAAGGAGGCAGTTTCGGCGTATTTTGCAGATAAAGAGAAATCATTTTTTTATGAGGGTATAAATAAATTAATTGAAAGATGTGAAAAATGTATCCGTCTTGCAGGTGAATATATTGAAAAAGAAAAATAATTTGGTTTTTTTATTTCCACCCCTTGTCCCCCATTCCGCGAATATAAAAACGCTCCCTCGTAATTACGTAAGTTCTAAGGTGTTTGATATTTTCTTCAATTGTTTTTCAGGCGCTTGGAATGGCATTTATATTAATGTTTTGTGATTTGTTTATTTTTGTGGTGAAGATTTTGGCACCACACTTATTATGTTTAATTTTAGGTTCCATTTGTTAAACCTGTTTACAATATTATTTGTTGCTTTTTGTGGTTTTGCTGATACGACATCTAAGTTTTGTTCCTTGATTAAAGTAGTTGCATTATGTGGGAATATTAATAGACGAGTGTTAGATACTGGCATACCTTAGGTGTACATAAAGTTTAAAATCTAGAAATCGTTAATATATCGGCTTCATCTTCTCATGAACATTTTGGATAATTACCCGCTAGTTCCAAGCAATTTTCGCATAACCAGATAACCAGATCTAATACTTTCCCCCTTAAAAAATTTAACGAAAATTCCATTTACTTACATACTTTTTTTAAAATTATACATATGTCTAAATATTTCGCTGGAATTTCTCGGAAAATATTTTAACAATTTTGCATTCCATGGCGGGAAACATTCGAATAAGGGGATGAATGTGAATTTTTGCTTCGTTTCTTTACGGGGGAAGCGGCGATAGGAAAGTAGAAGGGAGGTCTGGGGGAGCGATGAATCGTTTTTACAACACCGCTGAAGTCCGGTAATATCTTCCGCGATGGACGGAACGTTCTGCATACGCTATTTTTTATATCCATTTGTTATGCAAACACGGGTTAATCAGAACTAACCTAATGAACTTTAGAATGGTTACGCGAGAGACGGGACGAGGATGAGAGGGGGAACGTTTTTAGATTAGGTACGTACATATACGCATATGGATCAATAAGTCGTTAGAATTTAATCCCTTAACAGGTTATTTGGAATAGTAGTAAATTTCCCTGGGAAAAAGTGATTTGTAGGAGTCGATGTGTCAGAATTGAAATTGGATTAGGTGAAATATTATCCTACTGAAGATATGTACACCAGCGCTACGATATTTAGATATATCAATTAATATTTTTGTAAATATTGTGCTACACTTGTTAATTTTTAAATTATTTTATTTTATTTTTTAAAAGATGCATTCGATTCTTTTTCAGAAAAGGAAATGCAGTTTTTTTTAAATAATATTGAAGGCTGTTAAAAGGAATCATTCTATTATTAATAACACCCTATCTACTGCATATGTTTCATGGATAAACCAATCATCAGGCAGATTCTGTGTTATTAATGAACGATTCCTTCATAGCGTTTATCATATCATTTCGATACAGAAAAAATAATATAATATGATAATATATGATAATATAATATGATAATGATAAACGCTATGAAGGAATCGTTCATTAATAACACAGAATCTGCCTGATGATTGGTCTATCCATGAAACATATGTAGTAGATAGGGTGTTATTAATAATAGAATGATTCCTTTTAACATTCTTTAATTGGCATAAAGCCGAGTACGCAAGTTTCTGTCTATTACACACTGGAAACCTAGTTTACCGATCTCGTGAGATAGAAGCGTTTCTCGCTTTGTCGGTCAATACATTTATGTATTGGTTGAGAGAGGGAGATATGATATTCATTAATATTGAAGGCGTGGGAGGTTGAAAGTCCTTGCCCTGACGCTCAGGTCTAAATATAGTGTGAAATTTAGACGAAATGTTTATTTTTTCCTTAGTAAATTATTTTTATTCTTCTTGGGATTCTATACATAAGCAGTTTTATTTAATTTTAAACAATAACAACAAGAGGAGTGGCGGACGAGCCCAAAGTGAATATTAAGTTTCTGGACCTGCTGATTGCGAGCAACCTGACTTGGGAGTGCCACATTGATAACTTGTGTCGTAATTTAGCATCAGCAATATACTCAATACGAAGAGTGAAACTGGTAGCTACACCCGAGGCGGCTAGGACTGTGTACTATGCAAATTTTCAGGGCAGGGTTTTGTATGGCCTATTGATGTGGGGAGCGTCTGGCGCGGCTGAGGCGGTTTTCAGGATGCAAAAGAGTGCAGTCAGAGCCCTTAGTGGTGTATCCAATACCACAAGTTGTGTAAACCTATTCAGAAAACACAAAATACTGACCCTCCCATCCTTGTATATACTTGCTTGCCTGGAATTTGTTCATAAGTAGCCAGATAAGTTCTGCAAAAATGGTGATTTTCACGAATATGAAACACGAAACCAGAGCAGTTTGGTGATACCGTATCATCGCATTGGGAAAAGTCAGCTAAGTTCGAATTACGTGGCCGTGAAGATATACAATGCTTTGCCTTATAGGTTTAGGAACCTACCATGGATTAATCTCAAAATATTAATAAAAAAGGTGCTGATGGAGAACGTTTTTTATTCAGTAAATGACTTCCTGAAGCATAAATTTTGACATTGCCCTTTTTGTGTTTTCATGTTTTAATTGGTACTCTGGTGTTTTGTTTTGTATAGATCTTGCGGATTTTAACGTGTTTGGTGGCGCACTAATTGTGAGCGCATTAATTGTGTTTTTATTTATCTGTGATTATTCTATGACGTGTATATGTACATATATATCAATAAATTATTATTATTATTATTATTATTATTATTATTATTATTATTAAACAACGGTGTGTTACAATAAGACATTTCATTTTCAATAGCTCGCCATTTTAACAGTTGTCATGACTCAACCTATAACTACTTGACAGGATGACATGTAAAAACTACGCCGTTAATAAAAATGGAACGATATACGCTTCAACAACGCACTGAGTTTATTAAAATTCATTACAAAAATGGTGAAAATTTAGCGGTCACAGTTCGCAAAACGAAAGCATTTTTGGGTAGTCGTGAAGCATCTTCTCGGCCAGCAATTATGAAAAAATTTAAGCTTTTGGGACAAGTTAATGAGTGAAGAATCGAACTCGTGCACGTCGCTTAAGAACAACTGAGAATAATGCTCTTGTAGCCCATAGTGTTGAGGAAAACCCAGGTTTGTCCATTTTTCGTCGACCTTCAGAATTGGGCATTCCACAAACGACGTTACACCGTATTTTGCATAAAGATCTTAAGGCTTTTAAAGTTCAATTAACACAAGAACTCACGCCTACCGACCATCAACAATGTCGTGTCTTTGCTGATTGGGTCCTTGAAATGCATCAAACTGATCCGGAATTTCAACGAAAAATCATCTTGAGTGATGAGGCCCATTTTCACCGCGGAATTTAGGATAAGAAGAAGACCAATTTCTGTGACCACTCTGAAAAACATAAATTCTGTCCATATGGTTTTTGATTATAGACGAATTGAGCCCAAGCGTATTTCAGAAGCACGGTTCAGCATTGTTTCCTATAAAAAAAAGTCCGTAGAAAACTTGGGCTCTTTTTATCTGTTTCCGACTAACAAGTTGTTGATTTCATTGCGAAAAAATGAACGAAATTAGTTGCTCATCCAATATATTCTCCGGTTTTAACACTGTCTGACTATTATTTGTTCCCAAATCTCGAAAAATATTTTAAGGATGAAAGATTTTCAACAAATGCCGAAGCCATACGTGCCGTGCCGTTGAGGGGTGGTTTGCAGATCAAAACGTAGAATTTTTATGAAAGACTTAGAATTATTTCATAATAGTTTTGCTAAATGTGCAAGTCTTAAAAGGGATTATGTTGGACAGATAAAATTTTGTTTTGAAATACTGTGGTGTTTTCTATAATAGGCTAAGTACTTATCAATATCCTTTCGTAATTATATATTTTGATTTTAAGTATTTGACATTCAATCTTGCTGTTAGATGTGTTAATTCAGAAGTGTAGGGTAAATATCTCTTCCGAATAAAGGCCTTAATAAAAAAAACGCGACTGTGCTTTTAAAAGAGATTCTACGGAAGTTTCGAATTATGTTTTGAAGAGCGAGCGAAGAGAAAGTATTACATCTACGTCCACGGTCTGAAATTATTATATGTATTTTAAAACCTTCTATTCAATTCTCATTTTTACGATTTCTTTTGATAAAATTGACGACGGATTTAACTTAACGGTTTCCATAAATTGAATTATCGCCTCTTTGCGAGAGGCCCTTTCGCCGTATCTAATGGTGATTTTATTTATTTTTTAACATCCCCTTCAGCTTTTAATTAGTTTAAGCTCGCACTCCCGGTTTTGAATTTATTGTTACGACCGGACTTGATTTATGAACATTTTTTTAAAAGAAAAATGTTATGTATTTAAGCAAAAAAACAATTAAATCGTCCGCCTTATGAATATAAAATATATGCCTTCTAACAACGCTGTCTATGTGATACAAACGCAATTTAATTACATTTTTTTAAATATCGAACTATATAATACAGGGTGAGCCAGAAATAACTCTTTCGATGCGGATTTATCTCCAAGAAGTCCTTTCAAACCGGTAAAATAAAGAATGATATTTTCAACTCTGGTCAGTATTTTATTGTTTGATCTTTGTTTTGACCATTTCATTCTATTTATACCAAAGAAGTAAGCAGGTCTGCTGCTAGATTCTTCAATTTCATCTTCAGAACTATGAACATCATGAACTGTAATGTCCACCTCATTTTCATTGGCGAACTGGTGTTCGGTAAAAAGAACAAAACACTTGTGTCGCTTCTCATACCACCTCAGAACTGTTTTCGAAAAACGAGTATCATCTACATGAATCTCATTTATTCCACTCCTACTGACCATAGGTCAGACTGACCCGAACGCTATATTTTCTAACCAGAGACAGAAACACATCCACACTTTGCATTAAATGGAGTACTGATATGAAGCTAGTGAAATTAAGAAGTGGTAAGCATCGTTTTTTCGTTAGTTATCAACACGATAAATCTGGCGGGAATTATATTGATCTATGCTCGGTAGGGTTACGTTAAAGTTTTAACGGGCCATGAGCTCGTACATGTACAAAGTTAACAAAACTAGATATAATAATTGCATATATTCTGGAGAAATGGATTCATCTAAGCACGGTCTTTGACTGCCCTAGATGAACAAGTATCCATCAGAGGATGCGGCTGAGGGCGAAGAAAGAACTTAACTCAAATAATATTATTGGTATAATGATGGGCACACCGAGTATATAAAGAGACAAAATACGTAAGAAACATAATACAAAGTAAATGAGAAGAGGAATGGGAATATGACAGTAAACAGGCGTGTAATATGTGGAGGAAATAAGTGGAGTCGATGATTGAGATACATACCTGAGGAAGTGTTTAAAGGATATGAGATGAGTTTTAGTGGGTATATCAGGCTTGCACCGAAATACCAGATTACTCTGAACTAAGCAAGCATCTCTTTATTCCATTAATACTGACCATAAGTTAGATTGATCCGATTGCTATATTTTATGATAATCAGAGACAGAAACACAAAAACACTGCATTAAATGAAGTTAGATATGAAGTTACTGAGATTAAGAAGGGGTAGGCACCATTCTTTCGTTAGTTAGAATGTGAATATGACAGCATAACGAGCTCGTGATATGTGGAGGAAACGGGTGGGGTCGAGCGACTAAGATACCTGAGGAAATGCCTAAAGGATAGTTTCGGGTCTCTCTCGTGATGTAAAGTTTGCTCTAGAGTCCCAAATTACTATAAGAACCAAGCATCATTTGTCCATAAATTTGTCCTTATTAACAAAAAGTTATGGGTTAAGTACCTAAGCACCCTTATTTCGTAGATTTGTTACCCGTACATTTCATTGTCGATCAAGTTTTAGATGGTAGACTTGACACAAAGGAAAGTTTGCAATGAAACCTGGTAGTTTTTCTTCAAAATACGTATCGGATATATTTAAGTATGCAAATGTAATACTTTTAAATAATCTAACTGAAACAAGTCAAGATGTGTAATAAAATAATTTTGAATGAGTAGGGTTTCTTTTTAGACAAACCTCGTATTTTGACGTAGTTTAAGCGATTTAATATATAGTGGAAATCCTTCTAAGGAGGTACATCTGATATCCGTCTCAATTAAATACATAAAAGTTAAATTAATAACTGACACTGGTTAAGAACGTAATGGGAAAATATTGGATTACCACACCAATGACCTTACATTTACGGGGCGGTACATGCCATTGATCTCTGGCACAATATGTTGCTTGCAGGCACACTTATCTAGAATAAACACAGATACAATTACAACGAAACGAAATCTCAAGATATTCTTATATTTTTACATTTTGTTGTTTCGTTATATACATACACATATATATACATACATACACACACATATATATATTCGACACTGAACGAGTATAATGGGAATATAGGAATCGTTTTATATAGTGGGGAATTGACCAAAATTGGACGTATTAACACCCCTATTTTGTGAGAATTGCGCTTCATTGGTCCAGAAAACTTGTAATTCCCTGTAATTTAAGTTGTTCAAGATATTGCTTGCCGGACAAATTTCCCAACATGTTGCGTTCGACGGGGAAAAGGCAATCAGTTTCTAACGCAGGTAGTAATCAACGGAATTTTCTATTGACAAGCTTAACAGTATTAAAATTCTATTAATTTTAGACTAGTTATTCTGGCTTTTCCTGCTTTTATAATCGAAAGGAATAATATATAACATCATTTTATGGCTGGGTAGTGAAGGGCACCAGAATTATTGCTCGTGTTGTCTCTCGTCATTGATCCTCGCCTACTCAGATCGCTTAATAAAAAAGGGTTTTGCAACTAGAAACATTCAAACGAACATTTGATACAAACTGTGGTAAATATAATTAGAAAATAATGAAAGTTATCAGTAGATAGGATTGGAAGGTTCGGAATCCACCATCTTATGGAGATTTAACATTGGCCGGTGATGGAGAATACAGAGTACAATCAAAAAAATCCGATGATAAGGAAATGTAGGAAGCACATCTAGTCGATAATCTGAAAACAAAATAACAACCAAGAAATTGGCCCATGAACAGCTTTAAGGGCTTCTGAAAATGTATTAAACACATAATCAATAGCTCCTGATCAGATATTAACAGCTTTAACAGTTCGTGAATAAATATTGAGTAGATAAAGAACGACTCCTGAACAGGAGTTCTGTAATGCAGAAAAATACGCAAAAATTTTCGTCCCCTTTTCTATTGGAAAAAGTGAAAAACTCCCAAAACCAAAAACAAATTCTTAAAAACTTGAAAGAATACCTTTAGACAGGCATGACCACCAATTCTCTAATTCTGAAGAAAACGTGTTCGATCGGCTTTGAGTGACATTAAATTTTTTGTGAAAGTGGGCAAGAAATGCGTCCAAATTTTACACAATTCGTCGATGACGATGTCAGAGGTGGAGCAACAAAAGTGGCAAGTATAGACCGCAATTGTCGATTGTCGATTACCGTTTCGTATATTGTTGAGAACTCAATATCAACAAGGAAATAATTCACGTCATGTTGCATGACAACTGGTGATTTGTGAAATGCTACAGCGCACTGAGGTAGGAGTGATCTAGTACGACATTGATATCAAAAGCCAGAGCTGTCAGTGGGTGAAGAAGGAAGACCAACGAATGTCTGGACATCAAAGTCACTAAACAAGACAATGCTCATTGGTCTCTTTTTTGATATCCGAAGAGTAATCCATTGGTAGCTTGTACCGGCTAATCAGAGAGTCAATTTTGTTTTCTATCTTGAAGTTTTCAAGCATTTGAGAGTAAAGTTGGTATGGGTTTTCACCGAATTCTCTGCAAAAACAATGGCGTCGTCACATTCAGTAATGATTGAGTTTTTTGTTTAGAAAAGGTATTGCTGCAGTCAATAGTCAGCCATTATGCGCCCCTAATACTCCGTACAGCCTGATTTGCCTCTTGCTTTTAGCGACTTCTTCCTATTCTTGAATATGAATCGAAGGAACCCGTTTTTAAGGAATTGCGAACATCTAAATTTCGGAAGAGTTTCAAAGTTGCTTTTCGAGCTCATTACTTAATTACTGTATCTGATAGTTTGCAGACATGCCCCACATTTTTCTGGCGAAATTTCGTTTCCAAATACGCTACTCGTAAAAGATGGCAGTTCCCTCTAACTTCATTAACATTGAAATTAAAAATTACGAATAAGCAACTTATCATGTCGTGCAACCAGAAAGACGCCTTGAAATTTGCGGAAACTTATCAGACAATAACGAAATCGTAAGGCGTATATTTTCTCAAACTTTCGTAACAATTTTCTGCACTGAGTCTTCAGTAATGATTGACGGTCGCTCACTACGTTCAGATTAGAGCTATACAGTGGGAGATCAAGTTATTCCCAGGTATATTATGCGATGGGATTTCGGATTCGATGAATCAAGTGTGAACGGGTATTGCTATGAAGCAAAACAATCCCCTTATTGACCATGCCATGCCTCTTGCTTTAAATTGCATGGCAGTTTACTTAAGGTATCGCAACATGTTTCGGAATTTCATGTCACTTCGAGGCAAAAAATCCACAAGCAACACGCTCTGCCTATTCCAATGCACAGTGCACATGATTTTGCTGTTGAAAGTATTTGCTTGAACTTTCGCCTCCTTTTGATGGATTGTTGTTTTGATTCCGGTGTCATATGAGCCATCCATGTTTCATCGTCAATGATGATTTGGTTTAATAATTTATCACCTTTATCACGGTACTGCTCAAATAAAGTCAAGGCTATATGATTAGTTTTGGGCACCTTACTCAGTAGTTTTTATACTCAGAATAAACACAACTTTCGATAATATAAGCGTGTTGCCATAATTTCAGAAAGAACATTCCTTGAAGCTGGCGGAAACTTATCAGACAATGACGAAATTGTAAAGCGTCTCGAACTTTTGCATCAACTTTCTCCACTAAAGTTAGTAATGACCGATGGTCGCCCACTATAGTTCTCATTATGAACATTAGTACAGCCATCTTTAAATGTTCTAACTCATTTTCGTAGCATACCCTCGCCCATAGTGCTTTCTTCATACACTTCATTGATCTACTGATGAACTTCGACCGCTTCACCGCCTTTTGCATGCAGAAAATGAATCACAGCGCTTATTTCACAATCGGCAAAATGTTCAATTGTTTGATAAATTTTATACACAAACAAACGTGAACACAAATAATGCTTCCGTAGTGGCGTCTGTGACTAACCAACAGCTTCAGGTACTCAGAGCGCATGCGCAGAACGACGGTAGCCCTGCAGCGACCATATTTAAAATCTGCTAAAAAATAGGACTGGCGGAATGCAACTCCTAAACGAAGTGCTGACGCACAAGCAATAAACATTTATTATAGTCGCTGAGGTTGGATTATTTCAATAGTTTTAATGCCACTCGCACACTTATTTTTAGTTTTTAATTTTTAAAAAGTGTATTTGCTGCTTTTATGTGTTATTTTTGATCCAATTTCGAAAAATTTTCATTTGATCCATGCACGTAATTTAGACAAAAATCCATTCCATTTTCTTTTGCTTGTGTTCACAAATTCACAAAAAAAATTAATGAAGGCAAAAATACAGGATATTTACGTCATTTAATCTTTTATATACGTAATTCGTGAGATCGTTTTTAAGTAGAAGCGTGATTTTAATTCGCTTTCACTTCTTTTACGATACAACCATGTGGATCAAATATCGACGAATGTGTTTCATTTTATGGTTGTATTTTTAGTAAATTAATGTGGAAACGTTGTACCTAATTCTCTTGAAATAATTTGATACGCGCGAAATATGTATGTACACCGTCACACTAGTAATTTCCATTTGATTCAGGCGGTCAAATAATTTAATGGCGAAGCAGTTATGACAGTTGCAATTACAGTCGACATTAACATTACGAAATGTTAATTACATTCAAGAATTCATAGTTTATTTCAGATGGTATGTGTAATTTATGATAATAAGAGTCGAAGTATTGTAATTGAAAATAATGCTTATAAATGTACCTGCAGCTGAACTGTGAACTATGAAATAAAATTAATTAATTATTTTGCTTTTTATAGTCAATATACTACAAGAGGAATTTCGTTATAAATAATTGTATTAGAATGAGATTCGAACTTACGACCTCTTACTTTTCCAGGCAAACGTGCTTACCACTATATCATCAAAATAACATACGTCATACGATGTGTGTTTTTCAAGTAAGGGTCGTTTTGTTGTATACACTAATATGTGGTGTGCGCGCCGCAACAAGTGCTAGCTTGCGTCGTGTCGCGGCATCCCTTGGGAACAACTATGCTCAGTTGCAGCTGTGTAGGAAACCTGTACGGTCTGTTCTGTGTATTTAAAATGTTCAAGATTATCGATTTGTCCGCCACCACCATAAATGAGGTAGCTTACGGCCAAACCCTGCGAAAGCTGCGCAGAGCGATTCAAAACAAAACACCCAGCATGCTGACAGAGAGAATTTTGCTACTCCCTGACAATGCAAGGCCTCACGCCGTACCTCACATTCGAGCTTTATTGGATTCTCTTGGCTGGGAAGTTTCTATGAAAAGGGTATTAGTAATCTAGTTATAAGGTTTGATAAGTGTTTAAACAAACTTGGCAGCTATGTTGAAAGTTTAAATCATATTGTTTACTAATTTTATGCATTTAATTGTCAAGCAGCTGTCAGTTCACAGACAAAAATTATCTTGAACTTCATTTTTTCAAAAACATACGATCGGAAAAACTGTAAAAATAGTGGCAAAACTGGATTTTGGGCGTTTCTTAAAAATCATTTCAGAAGAAATAAATGTAAGCAAATCATCGCTCGCAGCCATACATAAAAATGAGTTCAAATTATGTATCCAACAATGGAATCATCGATTGGACAAGTCTATAATGTTAAATGGAGAGTATATTGAAGGTGTTAAGGTCGTGCTTTGTAAAAAAAATAAAATATAGATTTTTACAGAGAAATTCTGGTTATTTTTGGGTACTCCCTCGTATATTAAAAACCATTTACATTTTCTTAAATAATAGTTCTTGTCGCTTCTCGTATTCAATTTTCTTTAGGCAGCACTGTATATAAACGTATAGTTATACTTAGAATTCAGTGTGTCCGAAATTGCTTTTCAGACAAATGAGTTCCTCTCAAATTTTCTTTCCATTTTAATTAAAAATTTAAAGTAGAGGCGAAAACAAAGAAAAGAGAACCTTAATCAAGTGCCAAAAATACATTAAGACTGTGAAGATTCTCTTTTGAGTAAGAAAGTTTAAACTTATGTGTTTTTCTTAACAAAGAACCATTCCGACGCCCTTTACTGCCTTCTCACCTAGCGATGTTTATTTTATTTAAGCAAATTTTAATGTCTCTTTCTTTCTTTCTTTCTTAAAGAATAGATTTCGTGAAGGTGGTTTACATTATACAGTGAATATAAATATAAAGCTATTGAAAAGGTTTCTCTCTTTTTTCGTTCATTTCGAGGAACCTCTATTCTATTACCAAGGCGTTGTATATTTGCAATTTGAAATTGCTCTGTGCATTATTACAGACAATCAAGTTTAACAAATAATATATGTTCTGCCGTCATTAGACAAGAATGTTAGTGTATAGAATGGAAGGTGAAAGTGTTATAAAAACGAACATTAATGGTAAAAAGCAAAGTAAAGGGTGTTTCAAATTTCGCACAAACACATAATTTGCATTCACTTACAAAAACTTTTTATTGGTAATTGAAGTGTCAGTTATGACATTTATATGCGAAAAATAACATCTGCCAAATGGCCTCCTCTTGCAGCTCCACAGACATCTACACTTTTGTTAAAATTTTCAATGACATTTTGACATAATTGAGGCTTTATCTCACCAATGACACGAATAATTTCATCTTTCAAAGCAGGAATTGATTGTGGATTGTTTTTATAAACCTGACGTTTTACATAACCCCAAACAAAATAGCCTAACGGTGTCAAATCACATGATCTTGGTGGCCAATTAACATCCTTTTTTTTCCTCACCCCAGGTACGGCAATTTTGTTTATTAACACAGCCACCAAGTTCAAAATATGCCTCATCGGAAAACATTATTTTTTGAGAGAAATCAGCTGGTTGTTTATTGATGAAATTGACAAATGAACGACGTTTTAAATGATCTAATGGCTTCAGTTCCTGTATTATTTGAACCTTATATGCCTTCAGAGCTAAATCCTTGTGTAAAATACGCCATGTTGTTGATCCACTAAGTCCAAGTTGTTGTGAACGTCGTCTAATGGACATTTCAAGATCTTCAGCAACACTTTCATGTACCAAACCAATATTTTCTTGTGAACGACCACTACGAGTGTATTTTTCACTGTTTTGATCTTCCACGGAACCGGTCTCTTGAAATTTTTTAATAATTCGGCCAATAGTGCTTTCAGATGGACGATTATGTAGGTATATTAACGGTTACAGATGATAAATCTCGCTCTAGAAAGAAAAAAATACGTTGGAGTCTTTGAGTCCGAAGATTTTCATGAATTTTCTTTCTCGTTTAAGGTGAATTTTTAAAACGAAAGGTTTCAATCCGTTCAACGAGCGCAGGAATAATAACTCGTGGCCTGCCAATATCCATTATAATTGGTGTTCATTTGATTCTGGCGAATCTATTGCTTTAGATTCTATAGTCATAGGTGCTGAGGCGTGGGCTCTATTATTTCGAACTGCGGTCAAGATTCAAGAAAAAAATTGAATATTTAAAGAGACAGAATTACCAATAACGGTAAAGTGGGGGGTGTTCTTTGTATTCTTTAAAAGCTGTGGATTTTTTTTGTAAACAGTGAGTGCACGACATTTCAAGAATTATTAATGCTAAAGGATACGTTAAAGGATATTTTGCGGATCTACCCAAAATTGAATGCCTAATTTGCCAAAAAAATTGTCGCTGAATTTTTAGAATTCTTCATTGATGGATGACGGTGATCCGATTCAAAAATTTCGAGCATCTTAGAACGACTACGAAATACGTTACTAAACTATCTAGAATTGCGTATTATAAATCGTGAAGGTTTGGATGCAATTGTCAAAGCACATTCGATATGATGTCCAAAGCCTATGTACCGTTAAAAAATCACGCTAAAATCTTTAAGATGTAAATCTTATAAAACAGCTTGTCTATTGATACGACAAATAAAAAGTAGACATCTTCTCGGAAGATCAAGAGATATGTAGAACAGTAGATTTTGATATCAGCATAAGCAGATTGTCTACTTTTCACATAATCCAAAAGAAAATAATCTAACGGTGTTAAATCACATGATCTTGGTGGTCAATTGACATCACCGTTTCTTGAGAGACACGTCCAGGAAATTTTTCTCTCAATAAATCAATTGATTCGTGCGCAAAGTGAGGTGTAGCGCAATCCTGTTGAAACCACATACCCTCTAGATCAATATTCATTAATTCAGGCCACAAAAATTCGATTATCATCCGACGATATCGATCACCATTGACAGTTACAGCTTCACCAGCAGCATTTTCAAAGAAGTAAGGTCCAATTACACCACCTGACCATAATGCACACCAAACAGTAACTCGTTTAAGATGCATAGGTTTCCCGTAAATAATTCGTGGATTTTCCTCACCCCAGATACGGCAGTTTTGTTTATTAACATAGCCACCAGGTTCAAGATGTGCCTCATTGGAAAACATTATTTTTTGAGAAAAATCAGTTAGTTGTTCATTGATGAAATTGACAAATGAACGACATTTTAAGTGATTTGTTGGCTTCAGTTCCTGTGTTATTTGAACCTTATATGCCTTCAGAGCTAAATCCTTGTGTAAAATACGCCATGTTGTTGATCCACTAAGTCCAAGTTGTTGTGGACGTCGTCTAATGGACATTTCAAGATCTTCAGCAACACTTTCATGAACCAAACCAATATTTTCTTGTGAACGACCACTACGAGTGCATTTTTCACTGTTTTGATCTTCCACGGAACCGGTCTCTTGAAATTTTTTAATAATTCGGCCAATAGTGCTTTCAGATGGACGATTATGTAAACCATAAAATTCACGTAATTTTCTAAAAACTCTTTCGACAGAACGCTGATTTTCATAAAATAATTCAACAATTTGAATGCGTTTTTGTGCCGTGTATGAAGCCAATTTCATAAATGTCATACATCGCACTACTTTATTTATTCCTAAAAAAAAGCCGCGCAATTTGAAACACCCGTTTAATACTGAGTAAACGCTTTGGGGACCACTGACCAACAATCTATTGTTTTTTTCTGCTACCGATATAAAGGAACAATAGTTGAATAGACCTCGTATTCTCATCTTTTTCCAATATAGTATTACCAGTCAATGTTTCGCTATCAATGACCTCCAACTTACCATATTACACCAAATATTGAATTGGAGGAAACATCTGATTGGGAACGATAAATTTATTTATGTTTACAGTTTTAAAAAGACAAAAGCACAAAATTTAGAATGTTAGAATAGAGCACATCCATGTATATTGGTTACATTCTTTTAATTGGAAAGTGCGGGGAAGGTTTCATAAAAGCAATAAATGATAAAAGGGAATACGGACAAGCAAGCAGGAAAGGAAGCCGCGATTCGGTACTACACCAACGTAAGGGCTTGTGGCAAGGAAGCCATTTCTACAAACGAGAGATGAATATCTTGAAGTGGAACTGTGTAGAAAAACCGCTCTCCAAGTCGATAATTCTAGGCTAGAAAACATTCTCGAACCAGACATATGAGAACCACATCAAATAATCTAATTTACCCTCAATAAATCACTAGAGAACATAAATTTCGAAGATTTTTACGTCTTTTTGGGTTTGTTTTTCTAAAAATACAATACGCGAATACTAAAAAACAATGTGTATTAGGCATATGTATAAAGCATTTATGGCGGAAAAAAATCATTCCCTTTAACATAACATATCCATTAGTTAGATTAAAATAGAGAGTGGAAAACATCAAACATATACAAGGAGCTAATTAAACACTAAATTTTGACGAATAATGTATGACAAATAGCAAAAACTCGCATCTCTCTTCCCCTTCCTCTCTCTCTGCCACAACTTGTATGTATATTCCTACTGTGTTGTCATGTATATTCTAATGTAACATTTCTCTTTATGAAATTGTCGCCTAGCGTATCACAGAGTTATTAAAGATATTACTTTATTTGTTTGAGTGCTCCCTGTTCTAAAACTGTCACATCTAAGTGAAATCACAAGAGTATTAAATAAAACATTTAGTTTATTTGAGCAGTTATAGCAGTTCATAGTCTCCTTATTTCTTTCCTTTGAACAAACATATGTATGGAGATATGTGTTTGTTTGTGTGCATATTTTCCGTTAGGTACTTTAAAGACGTTGTTTCTTGAATTATTTTCAAGTGAAGTAATATTTCGTTTGAATTCACAATTACTATCCAAAGATTTAATACAATCTTATTGCAAGTTTCGCCGCATTGTCGTAGCTTCTATCGACATTTAGCTTCTATACTGCCAGCTTTCTTCAGGATTTATTATCAGCGTTGTCGTTCTTCCGTATATATCTCTTCGCCTCGATGAGACTACAGCCGTCCTTGCAATTGAAGTCATTGCTTTGTTTGTGCTTTTCTATCTCGATGGCATCTCTTCTAATTCTTCGATGGTAATTCTTTGTAGTGGCTACTATTTCTGCTTCTTCAAAGTTTATTTCATGCTCGTTCTCGTGAATTGCTCTACAATCGCTGATTGTTCAATTCTTCTTCTTCATGTATCCGCTCTTGTCTTTATTAATTCTTTGCGTGATAAATCTTCCTCTTCGGCGTAGCTTTCTTCCAATTTCGCACTCTTCTTCCTTTTCTGGTGGTAATTTGTCTTTGGTTCAAGAAATTTTATGCTGAAAGGCATTTCTTCATCAATATCCTTGCTATCTTCTCAATGACTGCAGGTAAGATAGACGGACGAATTCTCTACCTGCTTCCGTTTCTGTTGGAGGTCTTTCCGTTTTGGGCTTCCTTATAGCTCTTCCTGTTCTACTACATTCGCTCCTCGCAAGTGCTTCCTTGACGTGCCGCTTTTTTTTTTCCCTTGAAATGCTAAGGACGCTAATTATTCCTACTCTACGCATTAGCGTTTTAATTAGAGGTCTCTTCTGGTTAAGATGGTGATGGGAGAAACGCAGTTATCTATCAGTATAGGTACACAGGAAGAAAACTCATACCGATAAATACTTGCATGTCACATCCCATCACCATTCTAAGCAGAAGCTCTTATTGACACGATCATGTATAGAACAAGAACGATCAGAGACGCTGAATATTCGGGAGAAGGAAATCCAGAACGGAAACGTCACCAACAGAAAGAGGACCGGGTAGAGGATTCGGATTCTATGTTCACGAGAATGGACATAAAGTAAATTTTGAAGAAGCAGTAGTTTTAGAAACTACGAGAACTACCATCGAAGAATCATCAAGAAGCATCCGAACTTAAAGCATGAGTTATAGATTCAGTAACACCTGGAAGAGTCTACGAGAAGAATCCGTTGCGACTAATGGAGAACAACGGGTGCGTATCAATGAACCATATACAAGGAAGAACGACAACGGAAAGGATCAGGATATGGCAGGTTCCGAAGAAGGTGGCAGGACGGACAGCAAAACTTCGATGGAAAGTATCATAACACGGCGAAACCTGCAAAAAGATTGTACTACAAATGACGCTTGCCACGAAAACTTGCGAAACTTTACTAATCAAAGTTTGTGGACGTAATAAACGAAGTATTTATTGAGCGGATGACTCTCTAATTAATACTTGCTTAATCTTTTCAACAGTCTCTGACCATTTAATATTGTTTAACAACGCGTTACGAAATTTAATATTATGATAATTTACTACCCACGAGAGACCTCATTAGAAATGATCAATGCTTCTCGTAAGATAACTGAAATAGTTAGAATTTTTTATGTATTCATACACGTTGGCAGGTAGATATTATAATGCAAAAAAATGCTAAGCACCAGTACTTACGTGATATTAATTACTATTCGATAAATTTTAAATTCCGTACGTAGCCGTAGAATAACATAAAATAGGCAATTCTTAATGTATCTGTTGATACAGAATAATGCATTTTCCGATCTTTTAGTAATACATTCCCTTACCGTATTGTAAAATCTTTTCCCTTGGCTAAATTTACGAAGACGTTAGTGTATGTGCTTATATTTAGAAAAATCCCTACAAGTTTAATGAATCAATTAAAGGATATATTATGTACTAGAATACATATTTACCGTCGTTATTCAAAAAGAAAATCAATAGAGATGGTCGACTGAAAAAAAAAGCATTCGAACACCAGCTTTTCAGATTTATATTTGATAACGCCCTTTTCTGATAATAGCCCTACAATAATCCGATTAAATAGAAATGAAAATTCATAAGCAGCACTTAAAAATGATTCACGTCAAAATCGTTTTTTTTTATCTCCGCCGAACTTCAATAGATTCTACTTTCCACCAAGAGCGAGGAGGGAGAAGCAGGGAATTTAAGCTCCAGCGATAATGATTTTTTTCTTCCTCATTCAACACAATTTTAGCAAATTCCAGGTAACACGTTACCGGGTTATAAATAACGTTGATGGGATATAAATCAGGCGAATTAATATTTTGTTAAAATTCATTGATTAATAACTTCGGTTAGAGAATTTGAACGTTATATACAGTTGACCGCAGGATATAAACGCAAAACCCTTGTCCTGGATGCCAGGGCTTAAGAGGATATTATTACTTTCCCACGTGTTAAAGTTAAATTTATATAATTCCTTGCAAATTATGGTTTTAGTTCACCATATTCTTGTGCTTTAACAAACCTTTTGTATATGTACAATACCTCATGTGGCAAATATACAGACCGCGTTGAAATTTAAGTTACATAAAAAAAATTAATGGCTTACTTCTTGCAAGTGGAAATTAAAAAAAAATTATAGTATTTCCAACTGATAAAATAATAATACAAACTATGTTTACGCCCTTATTTTCTATACTAAACCTAACTTGAGTCTAGAAAAGTATTATTTACGAATTATCCTCACCTTGAATTAATATGGATAGACAATAATAAAATAGTTTATCAGATTTGCTTTATATATTAAAAGAGGTTTGATAAAGATTGAGAATTAATACGGGCGAAACGTCACGAATAAATACACACACAGGTTAAGTCTGAAAAACGAATCAGTCGTCGCAAGTGTTAAAACGATCACGCTGGAGTGCATGTAAGATCTCTTCAATACGCTCCTCGGTTGGTATCCAAAAGTTCATCTCTGCGATTAGTAGATTTGCAAGCCTGAGGTTTATCCAAAGTTGAAACACATCATGATCTGCCAGAGGTAAAACTTGGAGGGTCGTAGGTAAGTTGGAAAGTGGGAAAACATAAAAAAGTATTGCTAAAACGTGAGCGGGAATTGTTTTCTTTGGACACTGGAGGTGTTCGCTGGGCAATAGGGGTAAACATCGACAATATCAAGAGACGTTCGATACTTGACGGAATTGGTTCTTAGAAATCGTGCTCTTACTGCAATATAGATTTGAAGTGAATTTGCTGTTGCCACTGGAAGACTGCTTGCTATAAACGGAAACGGTAAGAAATCGTTTGGATACGTCTCACTTATATGTCCGAAGACCTTTATATTGTATCCCTAAATCAACATCAACAATATCAAGAGACGATCGATACCTGACGGAATTAGCTTTTAGAAATCGCGCTCTTAATGCAATCCAGATTCGAAGTGATTTTGCTGTGGCCAATGGAAATTGCTATCAACGTAAACTATAAGAAATCGTTTGTATACGTCTGACTTATATGTACGAAGGCAATTGGTTTGTATTCCTATATCAACATCAACAAAATCAAGAGACGATCGATATCTGACTCAATTTGAGCTCTAAATGCCATCCAGATTCGAAATGAGCTTGCTGTGGCAACTGAAAGACTGCTACAAACGCAAACGATAAGAAATCGTATGCATACTTCTGACTTATATGTCCGAAGATCATTGGTTTGTACTTCTTTTACTTCAGACCATAAAAGAGTCCATAAAATGTGGGTGAATGAGTATATCGACTAAGGTCATAAAGGATGGAGGCGTGTACTATTCGGTGACCAATCCAGAATTATATTGCTGCCAGATAATATGCGTATTCTGATTTGACGTGAACTTTGCAAACACAATAACCCACAATTTGTGTAACAGGACGGCAGGCCGGTCGTAATTTACGCAACTTACGATATCAATAGAAGGCGAGATATTTAAAAAACAATTTAGATGCAAAACGACTCTTCCAAGGTTACAACTTATATAGGGCAAACCCTACAGTTTCCAATTTATCGAGAAGTATTCGATCAAAAGCCTTGGCCAAATCAGTACACATAACGTCCACTTGAGCACTGTCATCCAATTGTTAGGAAGGGTACTGAATACGAACGGTCATGTTGATCAACAGAAATAAGAGGTTTAAGTTTCGAATAAATGAAACGGTAGTCATTAAAATAGCTAACAATATTTCTCAAGGCATTCTCACCATAAAAGCTGGAAAACGGCACGAACTTACGCAATAACCTGATATAAACATCTGGATAGTTTCTTAACGAGAAAAGAAGCTGGTAAGTGTATGCTGAAGCAGTTATTCTAGAGACTAAATAGTTTTAAATTTTATTTTTCCAATATAACATTTCCAGCACACCAACCTAATATATACAGCTACATCAAGATGTAAAATTTATTCTTGAATACTGAGCGAAATTTTCAAACATAAGCCAATCGCGAAACATGATTTCAAAATTTCGCATTGAAAATATGCGCATAAGATTTCAACCAATACATGTATGTATATATGTATACGTAACTGAATATTATTTACAGCCAAAATTTTAGTCAAACAGTATTACATAACGTTCACCTCCCAATCTTTCTGCGAGCTTTCCACGTACACACACACACACACACACACATACAATACATACGTTTAGTGTATCTTATTCGTACAGATGCAATGCAAATCACATTGAAAAGTGTTTGCATCGTCTCTTGAGTTAAATGCATCGGGCGTCTCTGCGACTAAGAATTCCTCAAAATATGTAATGCGTTCAGTTGTGCAAATCACATTAGGAATTTTCTAATATTACAGGCGTTCAAGCGTTCTATGGGAACATTATTAATTGCATGAAATTATTTTTCAATTTATATATTGCTCCGATAAAGTACGTACTAAAAGCTTAATAAGATAGTTCCGTTCGACGAGTTCGATTAACATGTTAAGTGTGTAAATAACTTCTTGAACCGAAAGCAAGTTTTATGTGTTGAAACTTACGATGAACGATGTATGACGTGAAGTTTAAATACGCCGCCCTAGTTTTCATTCAGTAGATGGCGCTTATTTATTACTCATTCGATATCCCGATCAATACAATAAATTATTAAAAGGAACGCCAATAAGATTTAATCAGAGCAGATATTTATATCTAAATTGATATAAATTATGTTGCTGCGCAAGTCGCGTATCGTAAGGGAAAAGAGGGAAAAAAAAAGGAAATTTCCGACAAAATTACCCAAACCCCCGTAAAGTGGGGGAGAGAATTAACAACCCGGGGAGTCGACATACTAAAAAAAAAAAAAAAAATCGAGTAAAAAAATGCAAAATACTTAAAAACCGTAAAATTTTCAAACAAACTTCTAAATGCTTTTACCCGCAAATTTATGTAAATTTGTTAGGAATTCGTTTTGATAAAATATGGGTCTTCCGCAAATTTAAATATACTACCAGTGCCCGCGATGTGTATTTTAAAGTCCGCACAAAATTTCAGTTTCATTGTTACGAAATTTTCACATCACATATACGTCTTGTCAATTGATATTTTCTAAAACTCTCGTATATTTGACCCGTGTAACCGTTAATGTTTGGAAAGTTAAAGAACGGGAAGTTAATTAAATGGTTCCTTTTAATGGAATAGGTGTATATGCTTTTCGTTTTATTTTCTCAACACGTAAAACATACAAAGTATTATAAAGTACAACGTATGTACTGTGTTCCATAAATAATGTTTTTTTCTAAACGATAAAGAAACAATGCGAATAGAATGCAAGGTTTTTATGCAATATTTATTTAATTTTAAAGATTTTGTGCGAGTCCGAATATGATGACTAAAGCTGGATAGTGGTGTCTATCCGATAGAAAGGCATCCTCGTGTAACCCGTAAATATGTTGCCTGCCATTCAATCGACGACAATTGACAGTACGTATATTCGATTTGATAGCATGTATTCGCTCGTATCGATTGTAAGCGGTTTACGGACAGACGATATACGTACCGGCGACTTCCATCGCTACACGACAGTCTGCCCCTGTCCGGTTAATATTTGCAACGAGTTATAATTTGCTACATTGGTATAAATAATACGTTCAACCAATGCAAAATATATTTATTCAACTATCTCTTTTGCTGTTTACCACTAGTCCAGCAGATAAATTGATAAAAAGAGAAGCGATCCGTACAAGAATGCCGCGGTTATAGCACGCGAATTGCGAGAAGAAAGTCTCGCAGACACGAAGTATAGTATCTCTGTGATTTAATCAAACAGGATTACCCGTTTGTATGAGTGCGAAAAGAACACTATCACTACAAAAAACTAGAAACACGAGACTGGAATATGAGAAGGAACATCAACATTGGACTACAGAGAATTGGAAAAAAAATGTTATTTTCCAATGAGACTATAATAATAATGATAATAATTCAGAAATGATGAATGAAGGTATATACGACGACCAACATGCACAAGTTACCATGCTCGGTACCGAATATCATTAAAATATGGCGGAGGAAATATCTCATGATCAAAATCGAAGATTTCAGAATATATTCTTCCTTATGCAAACCAAAATACATCAAGAGAGGGAATTTTACTGCAGGACAATGGTCCCAAACATAGATGTGAACTACTTCGAGTATCTTTTAATAAAAAGAACCTTATTTTAAAATAACCGAGTGAGTCAGGTTGCAATCCCTTATGGCACCATCTGAAGATATGTGTGTGTATATGCAATAGTAATTACATATTTCTTGTTTGCATAAATACAAAGTGATTGTTTGAAATCGTTCGTTAGACGTATTGGAGGTATTGCTTCATATTTTTTTCTAAAAATTTTAAGATAAGCGAGGGTTCATGTTTTACTCAATGACAATAATTTCCGGTTAGACAGGAAATCGTCTGTATCTCATTTATTTTAAATAGAAGAACGTACTTTAGTTTTTATTGCATATCAAAACTCGACAAAATATATTGGGAAGACTTTTCCAATTTTGGAGACGCAATATGAATCAAAGTTGATCCAACACGCTGCCTGGATATTTTTGAATACGAGAAAAGTTTTATTATTATTATTTATTGGAATTACTATGAATCTGGGATGTTTATATACTTGAAAAATTATTAAATCAAAATGTTATTGTTATCAATACATGACTGATGAACAATGATCGTCTATAATTCTAACCGTGGCTTAATATGTTTCAGTAAAATGTTTTATGTAGGTATATTAACGGTTACAGATGATAAATCTCGCTCTAGAAAGAAAAAAATACGTTGGAGTCTTTGAGTCCGAAGATTTTCATGAATTTTCTTTCTCGTTTAAGGTGAATTTTTAAAACGAAAGGTTTCAATCCGTTCAACGAGCGCAGGAATAATAACTCGTGGCCTGCCAATATCCATTATAATTGGTGTTCATTTGATTCTGGCGAATCTATTGCTTTAGATTCTATAGTCATAGGTGCTGAGGCGTGGGCTCTATTATTTCGAACTGCGGTCAAGATTCAAGAAAAAAATTGAATATTTAAAGAGACAGAATTACCAATAACGGTAAAGTGGGGGGTGTTCTTTGTATTCTTTAAAAGCTGTGGATTTTTTTTGTAAACAGTGAGTGCACGACATTTCAAGAATTATTAATGCTAAAGGATACGTTAAAGGATATTTTGCGGATCTACCCAAAATTGAATGCCTAATTTGCCAAAAAAATTGTCGCTGAATTTTTAGAATTCTTCATTGATGGATGACGGTGATCCGATTCCAAAATTTCGAGCATCTTAGAACGACTACGAAATACGTTACTAAACTATCTAGAATTGCGTATTATAAATCGTGAAGGTTTGGATGCAATTGTCAAAGCACATTCGATATGATGTCCAAAGCCTATGTACCGTTAAAAAATCACGCTAAAATCTTTAAGATGTAAATCTTATAAAACAGCTTGTCTATTGATACGACAAATAAAAAGTAGACATCTTCTCGGAAGATCAAGAGATATGTAGAACAGTAGATTTTGATATCAGCATAAGCAGATTGTCTACTTTTCACATAATCCAAAAGAAAATAATCTAACGGTGTCAAATCACATGATCTTGGTGGTCAATTGACATCACCGTTTCTTGAGAGACACGTCCAGGAAATTTTTCTCTCAATAAATCAATTGATTCGTGCGCAAAGTGAGGTGTAGCGCAATCCTGTTGAAACCACATACCCTCTAGATCAATATTCATTAATTCAGGCCACAAAAATTCGATTATCATCCGACGATATCGATCACCATTGACAGTTACAGCTTCACCAGCAGCATTTTCAAAGAAGTAAGGTCCAATTACACCACCTGACCATAATGCACACCAAACAGTAACTCGTTTAAGATGCATAGGTTTCCCGTAAATAATTCGTGGATTTTCCTCACCCCAGATACGGCAGTTTTGTTTATTAACATAGCCACCAGGTTCAAGATGTGCCTCATTGGAAAACATTATTTTTTGAGAAAAATCAGTTAGTTGTTCATTGATGAAATTGACAAATGAACGACATTTTAAGTGATTTGTTGGCTTCAGTTCCTGTGTTATTTGAACCTTATATGCCTTCAGAGCTAAATCCTTGTGTAAAATAGGCCATGTTGTTGATCCACTAAGTCCAAGTTGTTATGAACGTCGTCTAATGAACAATTCAGGATCTTCAGCAACACTTTCACGAACCAAACCAATATTTTCTTGTGAACGACCATTACGACTGTATTTTTCACTTTTTTGATCTTCCACGGAACCGGTCTCTTGAAATTTTTTAATAATTCGACCAATAGTGCTCTCAGATGGACGATTATGTAAACCATAAAATTCACGTAATTTTCTAAAAACTCTTCACAGAACGCTGATTTTCATAAAAAAATTCAACAATTTGAACGCGTTGTTGTACTGTGTACGAAGCCTTTTTTATAAATGTCATACATCACATTTTTAATTGCCCACATACGCAGACAAATGCGCCATCTATATTTTAGTTATATGTACTTAAACAAAACTGCGTAATTTGAAACACTCTTTATAATAAAGGTGTAAAATGTGAACCTTCAGGTACCACCAATGTTAGAAATTCATTCGAATAAAATTTTGTTCAGCCTCTTTATTAGGTAACCGTCACTTGAAGGAAACCAAGTTGTAATCTGAATTCAAGGTGGTTCTGTGCTCCTTAATTTTTTTTAATAATATTCAATGAATGTAAAAATCGTAGTAATCATAGAAATGTTAAAGTTAAAATTTGTTGTGTAATTTTCGTTAGGACACGGAACATTAAGGCGAAAACTAATAGTCAGCGAAAATTTCTAATAAATTTGGAAGTATGAATAAGCGGATTTATTTAATAAAGGAAAGTCGTTCATAGACAGCTAGAACTCAGCGAAACTCCGTTCGAACATGGATAGAACAATTTATCTGGATAAAGTTTAGTATCAATTGATTGAGTGTATCTGGATGACAAATAATTGACCGTAAGTAAAGGCAGAAACTTTAACTAAGCCAAGTTTGTCTAAGAAATATGGTTCCACATCATACTGATCATTAAGTTCGTTCGTACGTTTTGATTAATAACGTTTTTTCTTCATCTTTTTTCTTTGAAAAGAAACAACTCTTAAAACTTGACGTTCTAGTTGTCCTAGAGGATTATACGGAATATAAAATACAATTAGCAATATATTATTAAAACGCTCATTTTAGTTATTCATAAATGTCAATGTAATCAATAGTTGTTATTCGAGATATACAAAGGGTACTAGGAAAGTTTTGCAATACAGCTTTGTTTATTTTACTTTTTCAAAGTAATTTCCTCTACACTCAATACACCTCTCTATCCTCCGAAACCAATCTTTAAACCAGTTCTGCCAAGTTTCACTAGGGAGTAAAGCACACTCGTTGCCCCAAGCCCGCAGAAGGTCCTCATCACTGGAAAACCGCCTCTCTTTTTGCTTCATTTTCACATGCGGGAACAGTGCAAAGTCGTAGGGAGTAAGATCTGGACTGTAGGGAGGTGCTCGAGAAGTTTCAATCCTGTCGTGGTCCAATATTCGGTGCAGGCTTTGACGCGGTGAGCTGGAGCATTATCGTGGTGGAGGGAACCAGGTGTCCATTCTTGACTTTGGCCGCAGGTTATTCATAGATCCAATGACTTTAGGCAGACACTGTTCCGTATACCACTTAGCTGTGACTCTTCTGTGTGTTTCCAAAACGACGCGTTCCACAATTACATTCGATTTGAAAAATCATTTTCTTCTTTACAGATCGGGATTTTCTGACAACTATGGGTGTGTCCTCATCATCAAAGACCCAAACTTTGTTTTGAGCTTTGGTTGGCATATTGTAATAGTACAGCCAAGTCTCGCCATCTGTCACGATGTTGTTCACTTACCGAGCTTGTCCCTTATTAAACTTTTTTAGGATCTCCCGGCACCAAGTCACACGTCGTGTCATCTGCTCTTCAGTCAGTCGATGCGGCACCCAGAGGGAACGAAGTTTCTTCACGTGCAAATGATCATGCAGAATCGAACGAATTGCTGGCGTATTTAGGCCTGAAGTACCCTCTAATCTGTTGGTAGGTCACTCGCCCGTTCTCGCCAAGCATTTTCCTCACAGTAGTAACATTTTCCTCCGTAACTGAAGTTCCTGGCCTTCCCGGCCTCCCAGCATCCTCCACAGTTAAATTTCCCCTTTGGAATTCTCTATACCACCTGAACATTGTTGTGCGATGTGGACAAACATCACCTAGTGCAAGAGTCATTTCTTCGAAACAGTAGTCTATGTTTAAACCACGCACGAAATTATAATGCAAAACTGCCCTTATCTCATTTCGTGACCACGATGCCATCGTAAGCACTTTATACTCTCACTGGTAATAAATAACTGAGCCCATCGACATGGCGCAGCGGCTACTATGCACGTATGAACATGTCTCAACATGTAGCAACAACAAGCTTCCTACGATTCATTATTGCGTCATATTGCAAAACTTTCCTAGTACCCTTTGTATGTGCTTCACTCAAACCGACATTATGGCCTGTCTGTCAATGTAAATAGTTTTTGTTTTTTCCTTTTCTTTCGTCTTTCCAGGACATGCAGGTCTTCTTTTTACTGCTTTGCCTATATTATTAAACAGAGGTTATGTTGCAAAGCGTGAATGTGCGTAATGGTAATGACTAGTTCTAGACAGAATTTGGGTAGAATTGAATTAGATATGGTGCCTGGTCTAAAACCCGCTCTGATTGATGAATGAGATATGACTTCTTAAGAAATGTTCGACATGCTAATCTGTCCAATATCGCTAAGATGCTAAACGTTTTTAGAAGCTCGTGGACATCAATAATTTCCATTTTTTCCAAGAATTATTAATTATAAAATTTCAAAATTTAATGTTTCTATCTTTTCTAAATTGAAAATGTATCATATTTTATACCCTCTCAACTTTAAAATTAAGTCAAAAGAAAATAAATTAAAATACACTAATGTGTTCAGATACTTACTTAAAAATATACTGAAATCAGAAAACTTTTTTTTCAAGAGAAGGCTCCAGTAGTAAGCGCTGATCGAGTGTGACATAACCAAAATGTCATGAACCAAGCTTAGACATATAGTAAACAAACCGCTTTGACACATTAGTGATTTCGTTTTTGCGTCATATACTTTTGGCTGCATGAAAATGTCTGATTTTGTGCCAAATAATCTACATTTGCGGGAAATGTTGCTTTTTTCTTTCATTCGAAGAAAACGGCGGCTGAAACGCATCGAGAACTCCAAAAAGTTTACGGAGATGCTGCTCTAAGTGAAACAACGTGCCGTGATTGGTTCCGTCGCTTCAAAGACGGTGATTTCGATGTTGACGACCGTTCGCGTGAAGGAAGACCAAAAACCTTTGAAGATGCTGTATTGGTGGCATTGCTCGATGAGGATCCGTGCCAAACGCAAAAAGAGCTTGCTTCAGCATTAGGAGTTACACGCCAAGCCATTTCCCAGTGATTGCATGCGTTGGGAATGATTCAAAAACAAGGAACTTGGGTTCCTTATGATTTGAAGCCAAGAGACGTTGAGCGTCGTTTTTTCGCCTGTGAACAACTGCTCCAGCGGCAAAAAAGGAAGGATTTTCTTCATCGCGTCGTTATGGGTGATGAAAAATGGATTCATTACAGCATCCCAAAGAGAACAAAATCATGGGAACTGCCCGGTCATGCTTCTACGTCGTCGGTTCGGCCGAATATTCACGCTGCGAAGGTTTTGCTGTGTATTTGGTGGGACTAGGGCGGTGTTATTTATTATGAGCAGTTGGAACCGAACGAAACCATCACTCGGGAACGGTATCGAACTCAATTGATGCGATTGAGCCGAACACTGCGCAAAAAGCGGCCACAATACGAGCAGAGGCACGAAAAAGTGATTCTACAGCATGACAACGCTAGGTCTCACGTTGCCAAACCTGTTAAAACCTATTTAGAAACGCTCAAGTGGGAGGTCCTACACCACCCGTCATATTCCCCAGATATTGCGCCGTTCGATGGCACATGGTCTGGCTAATCAGCAGTTCCGCTCATATGAAGACATCTCAAAATGGCTTGATTCGTGGATAGCCTCAAAAGACGAACACTTCTACGATGACGGTATTCGAGCTCTGCCAGAAAGATGGGAAAAAGTTGTCGCTAGCGATGGGCAATATTTTGAATGATTCATTTGTAAATATTTTTTCACAATAGAGTTGCATTTTCATCAAAAAAACAGCGAGAACTTAGTTGCGCACCTAATATTATTTTCATATCCGTTACGTAACAGCGTATTTACTTTGTAGCTTTTAAAATATAAAAAAGAACAACCTTGAGGCTTTCCTTTAATTCAAAATTTCACCAATAAAAATGCGTAGCGCACAAACGAAAGCAACAAATAAATAAATTGTGTTTCGGCTTAAGATAATTATTATTTATATTTGTTTAGTGTAAACGATATAAACATTTTAATACAACGCACATCTGAGTGTGTTATGAATGGGACTCTTATTTTCTTTGTTTTTATTTCTCACGGAAGCTTACAAATAACAAATTCACGGCATTTCAGAAACTGTCGTCAATTTACACCTGCCGGCTTATACCTGTGTTATGTATGTCCTTCTGGTTATATGTAATTAGTGGCCCCACTTATACGTTGTGAAACCAAAACCGTTCCATTGCGTAACATTTACAATTTCGTTGTGTACGTGGAAAGTTCTTCATTGAACAAATTTGTCTTTTCAGATGTAATTTCCACAAAGAATAATTTTGATATAAAATAATTAATTAGAAAAGTATATGCGAACATTTCATATAGATTGATTTGTTAATATTGTATGTTAAGACTCCTAGCAATAATAGATATTTTAAAAGCAATGGCAAAATTTTTCTTTGTAAATACTTCCTCCATTATACAAATTGGATTGCAATGAAAAATATTTTGTAGTATAACGCCTAGCGGGTAAACATTAAAGAATTTAAATAGGCCTATTTTGAAATTAGTTGAAAATTTGTCGATAAAAACAATTCTTATGCAATGGATTTTTAAGACCAGGTGGAATATAAAATGGAGGTGTTAAGACAACACTTATCCACAATTGAGAAACGATAAAAGAATAATAAACTACTCGAAAAAAAGGAGATTGAAATAGCTTAGCCAGTTTAGTTTGTTTTCTAATTTTATTTTGGATTCTTCATCTACTTTCTCCCTTTCACGAATGTTCCCATATGTAGTTTATAGAATTTTATAGAATATACATTCATCCATCATTGTTATTAAGCAACCATTCCAGTGTTAAAATATAAAAATATTGCCAAGTATAGCATAACTTAAACCAACTTTACTCTATCAGCAGCCAACGCTGTACCAGGTATATCGGAAAGTCAATACCGGTTTTTCTAACAGATGTCGCAAGGATTAAGTATGAAATGTTATGATTTGACGCACATGTCATTTTATTCTACTGACATCAAGCTTCAAAGTCATACACGTTATATTTTGCGAAAGTAATACTGTCATAGGTATATACCTCTTTGAAAATGTCGAGTTTCGTGTCTGAAGAAGTGCATTTGCGGCACGTATTACTTTTCTTATTTAAACAAAAGAAAAAAGCCGCTGAAAGTCATCGTTTGCTGGTAGAAACTTACGGTGAGCATGCTCCAACTATAAAAATATCTGAGGCATGGTTTCGACAATTCGACAGTGATTATTTCGATGTGCAAGACAAAGAACGTTTTGGTGGACTGAAAAAGTTTGAAAATACGAAACTGCAGTTATTAGTCGAAGATCCGACGCAATTCCAAAAACAATTGGCAGAAGCATTAAATGTGGCCCAAGAAACGATTAGCGACCCATTACGCGAAATGGGAAAAATCTAAGATGGGAAAATGGGTGCCACATCAATTGAATGACAGGCAAATGGAAAATCGAAAAATCGTCTGTGAAATGCTGCTTCAAAGGTATGATCGGAAGTCATTTCTGCATCCAATAGTGACGGGTGATGAAAAATGGATTTATTTCGAAAACCCTAGGCGCAAAAAATCATGTATCACCTAACGAAGTCAGCCCATCGACTCCAAGGCCAAATCGTTTTGGTCGCAAGACTAGAGTGAAGTGGTTTATTACGAACTGTTGAAACCTGGTGAAACAGTTAATACTGATCGCTACCGACAACGAATTATTAATTTGAACCATGCATTGGTAGAAAAACGTCCAGAATGAGCCCGAAGGCACGATAAAGTCATTTTACAGCACGATAACGCGCCGTCTCATACACCAAAACCATTAAAAGCACTCGGATGCAACATAATATCGCACCCGCCGTACTTTCCAGATCTTGCCTCGTCCGACTATCACTTTTTCGCATCAATGGGTCACGCGCTTGCAGAGCAGCACTTTGTCAATTTCGAAGAAGTTAGAAAATGGCTCGATGAATTGTTTTGCTCGAAAGACAAACAGTTTTTTTGGGATGGCATCCATAAATTTCCCGAAAAATTAGCGAGATGTGCTGAATCAAATGACCAATACTTTGAATAAATAAATTTTTCCATTTTCTTAAAAATAATGTCTTTTTTTTTACTAAAAAGCCGGTAATGACTTTCCGGTACATCTAGTAAGAATGAAATGGCATTTATGTATTTAGTCAGTTTTAAAAGCTTGTTTACGAAGTGTTTTTTATATTTATGTGACAGTGTATCAATCGATATTACTAATTTGACCTTGGACAGCAAAATATTCAGAGTAGCGACTTTGTTGAGTATCATCGAGTTATTTGACATCCTTTATATCATAAAATTGCGTCTTATGAAGAATTTTGTGAAAGCATTAGATAAGCAAGGAGAAGGATTTAAATAATTAACACCCCAATTCAGAAAATTACTGCACGATCATATATTACATAGTAAATTAATCCCTACGGAACTAGCAGTGTGGGAATCATACAGACGTTGTTCAAGGTGTGATTTATTATTAGAAAAATTCTTCGTGAAACTGCAAAAATTGAAGATGTAGAATGTCGACGAAAATTCATTTCTTAATTTTCTCATTTCGTCTTTTTCCTTTAAAATTAAGGCATTATGAGCGGTGATCAATGAGAAAGATGTCATTACGATGTATTAGAAGTGAAACGGTTATCCAAGCAAGATCATAAACAAACAGTTACTTTTCCGTTCCAGTTACGAAAAACAATATTAAAAACTTGTTTATTTTTGTTATTTCTGATTATGTTTAATGCAAAGAAGTACCGGGATTGCGCAGCAATAAGAAAGCTTGACTCCGAGCTAGCTACATATGAAAATTTAAAAAAGAACTAAAAAAGAATATGGCAGAGGATCCATTATGATGTGGAGGTGTATGTCGAAGGTTGGAGTAGGCAATTACCGTATAATTAATGGGATAATGGATCGATGAGCATATCTGAATATTTTAAGAAAACACCTAAAGGCAAGTGTCCGAAATCTTGGAATTGAAAGAGATCTTATCTTCCAACAAGATAATAATCTAAAGCAGACGGCTTGGGTCGTTTAGAAATGGATCATACATACAGTACCGCGCAATTAAATTTGAGCCGCTCGCATTTCTTAGAAACGTTTAGAGCATTTAGTAAGTAGAGAGAATATCATATTTTCTGGTGTTAAAAATATCTTCTTCTATAGTATTTTATAATATCGCGATAATCTCTTACAACATATATAAAATTCTGAATATTTTAACCACCACTAAACACCCTTCTCGGGATTAGGCACAATTACAGGGGGTTATTTTCACCTGCTTTTCGTCATTCTGGGTGCAGCGTTGTATTTGGAAAGTGCAAGTTTTATTGCAAATATCGAAATTGTGAAATGTGGTAGTTTTAAAATTTTGTGTTCCTAAATATTTAAAGGTGTCAAGTTTTTGTACTTCTTTTTGATTGATCAAAATGAAGTTTTCATATTTGCCCATGTAGTAACTCTTCTTTCCAAATTATTAGGTTTTCTTTTGAGTTAATTTCTATAGATGTAAATAATATTGGATCAGTAAATAAGCTTTCCATCCACAACTTTTGACATGATATACCTCATATATTCTTGGTGAATTTTGTTTTGAGTTGTTCTTAAGACTTCAATCATTACTAATATAAATAGTATGAAGTGCGTTGTGCCTTTTTGTCCTTAATCATTCAGTAATATAAAAATAAATATTATTCTTTACTTCATTATTTTCATTTTTACCTAACTTATTATTGTATTATTGTTATGCAAATTTAATATACGAGGGTGGCCCCATAAGTATCCGGCCTGACAGAGATGGCGGGAGTTGTCTATAAAGTATATGTTTCAAGTTTGAAGACGCCACGTTGTTTAGTATTTGTTTGGCAGCCATCAATAGTGAACGTTCTCAGTGAATTTGTAAAAATGGGGAAAATTGGTGATCGTTATCTGATACAAGACTTTTATTTGAAAGGCCTAAGCCCAATCGATATAAAAACTGAACTGGATTCTACTCTGGGTGAGTCTGCTCCTTCGTTTACAACAATGAAATATTGGGTAGCAGTTTAAACGAGGCCGTACGGGTTGCCAAGATGAGCATCGGAAGACCAAATAAGGTGACGATTCCAGAAATGGTGAAAGAAATCCACAAAGCTGTACTGGATGATCGTCGACTGAAAGTACGCGAGCTAGCAGACATAGCAGGCATTTCAAAAAGTGCGGTACATCGCATATTATCTGAAAATTTGGATATGAGAAAGCTGTGTGCAAGACGGTTGCCGCGTTTGCTCACACTCGAGTAAAAACAGTATCCTGAAGATGTTTCAATTGAGTGTTTAGCGAAGTTTCACAGCAACAAAGCAGAATTTTTGCGCCGTTTCATAGGAGAAGGAACCACTTCACACCCGAGACAAAAGAACAATCAAAACAATGGACTCGAAAGGAAAAACCGGCTCCAAAGAAGGCGCAGACCGTTTCATCTGCAGGCAAGATCATGGCATTTTTTTTTTGGATGCGCGTGGATTAATTTTCATTTATTATCTTGAAAAAGTAAAAACTATCAACGGCGAGTATTGTGTGAACTTATTGCAACGTTTCAGCGAAGAAATCAAGCAAAAACGGCCGCATTTGGCTAAGAAGAAAGTGTTGTTTCATCAAGACAATGCACCAGCTCACAAATCCGTTATTGCAATGGCCAAAATTAATGAATTAAAGTTTGAATTGCTACCTCATGCATCCTATTCGCCAGATTTAGCCCCCTCGGATTATTTTCTGTTCCCAAACTTGAAAAAATGGCTCAGTGGTCAAAGATTTTCCAACGATGAAGAAGTGTTGCCGGCAATGAATGGCTATTTTGAGGAGCAAGACAGTTCTTATTATAAAAAGGAGATTATCTTGAAATATAAATATATTTATTTCCAAAATTTTTGTGTTTTCTTTGTTGGGTCGGGTACTTCTGGGACCACCCTCGTATTTCTATTTATAAAACTCTATCAAATGTCTTTTCTGAGTACGAAAATATTAAATACATTTCTGTATTTCATAATTCCAACTTCACTATTAGCATTCTAAATGTGTTTCTTACGTATTAATATATTTCCAACTGTGCACTTGTTAAAATTGTACAATTGCAATTGTCATTATTATAAATGAATGTGCAAGTGTTGCTTTGTAACTCGACAGTATTTCAATGTTAACATTAAAATGGTCTCTTAATTATGCACGGTGGTGTATAATTATTGTTGTAGCATATTATTACTGATTTACGTTTGTTTTGCTCATTTTAGAGTTCGTTAGCGTTTCACGGATGAGTGAATTTCTTTAGGTACACGCTTATTAGGATGATATAAAATGAAAGTTATGGAAATACATTACGCGAAATCAAATTAATCTAATTTGTATAGATTAGGAAATAAAATAAAACGAAATTATTTTGTAAAAGAGAATTTTTTTTGTTTAACATTTGAACAACGTTTGCGAATGTGGTTATTAAACAGATGCCCGTAAAAAAATAAACATGATTAATTACGTATACGTACAGAGCTTTGATCAAAGCAACCCCCCCAGAACTCGCTGTGAACTCGAGCTCGCGGTAATAGAAATGTTTCCCCATTGCTCATCTGTTATTTAATTGTATATGTTAAATACACATATATGTCATCCATACATATTTAAACTCAAAAATAAGGAATAAATACCATTTTGTATGGACACATAAAGTTCTCTTTTATCGTTCTAAAAGGCAAAACAGACGGTTATAAATTTCTCTTTGGTGACAGCCAACACAGGCTGCCCTTGTCAAGGGTCCAAACTACGTATGTTTGAGTTGAGGATCGACTTGGTGAATCGCATTCATAGGAGCAGAGCTCTTTTTATATGTATCTAACACTCCCAATTTGTCAGTGATCTGCTAGACTGTTGATTGCCTAGCTTGTTTATACATTTATATATATATATATATATATATATATATATATATATATATATATATATATATATATATGTATATGTATATACACGGTTGTCAGAAATTTACGGATAATCGTCACGTAGGACGATTCTATGATTAATTCTGAGTAGACAATCCTAATGAAGATATGTTGTGTTGTCAGTTAAGGCACACGAGGCTATCAATGTTGAAAATTTGCAACAAAAAATATTAAGAATTTTTTGAAATTTTCTGTGGAAATTCACGTTTTTTGCTGTTAAATGAAATTATGCAACACTACATTGGTGTTATTGATCGTTTTATGTCAAAATTTTATCTTATTAAATATTTCTTTAACTTCTTTTTTGCGTTAAATGAACGTTCCAAGTATGACAACAGTTGTTTCGGTGCTTATGGAAAGCCTTTTAAGACCGTTTCCTGATGCAAAAGTACAATCAATATACGAAAATGCCAACTTGCAAAGAATAAGGTTTTGCAACGCAATTTTAAACGAGATTCAAGTAGATCCGAACATTTTATCACTTATTTTATATGACGAATGCATGTTCACAAGAGTTGGTGTCTTCAAAAGTCACAATTTCCATTTTTGGGCGGACGAAAATCCCAGTTATTCCGAGGATTTGAACACCAAAATTTTACGCGAAATATTATTCTCATGAAGACAATCTAAAATTTGTTTTAATGGTGTTTGACTTTTCTTTGTTAAAAGGACAGGGCGAGATTAATCTTTTTTATTTATTGAATCCGAATATAACATAATTTCAGTTCATATCTATGTATTAGTGTAGTCTCATCTCTATTAACTTAGGTTTCGACATCTCTAGAATAATAAGAAGAAGGCGAAGACCGTTTCATCTGCAGGCAAGGTCATGGCATCGGTTTTTTGGGATGCGCGTGGAATAATTTTCATTGACAATCTTGAAAAAGGAAAAAACTATCAATGGCGAGTATTATGCGAACTTATTGCAACGTTTGAGCGAAGAAATCAAGCAAAACCGGCCGTATTTGGCTAAGAAGAAAGTGTTGTTTCATCAAGACAATGCACCAGCTCACAAATCCGTTATTGCAATGCCCAAAATTAATGAATTAAAGTTTGAATTGCTACCTCATGCACCCTTTTCGCCAGATTTAGCCACCTCAGATTATTTTCTGTTCCCAAACTTGAAAAAAATGGCAGTTTTTATTATAAAAAGGGTATGGAACTTATTGAACACCGCTGGGAAAAGTGTATAGAGCTGAAAGGAGATTATGTTGAAAAATAAATATATTTCTTTACAAAATTTTTGTGTTTTCTTTGTTGGGGACAACCCTCGTATTATGAATACTAACAATAACATATTTGGTGGATTGTAATTCTTTTGACATAAATAAATAAAGGCAAATATGATTATATTTGTTTCAGAATTATTATTATCATTATTAGAATACGAAACGAGCAATAATTTTTGTTCATCGAATGTAACTGGAAAATTTTCGACATTTTACAAATCATTTCTAGAGGATTAAGGTTATATATATTAATTAACGTCCACACCCAACGATTACTGAAATGTACCAGAGATATAAAATACGAAATTAGCAATATTACATAATCATATTTCTCCGATGTTCGTGCTTCTTTCCTGGAAATTACATCACACTTTCGTATAACGAATGCAATGTATCATCTCTGTGCGTTATTTATCAATATCAGGTGGCCACATGTTTTGCCAGAAGATCCGATCTTTGTTTGAGATCCCTTCCCGTACGGACGAGTGATTTCTATGTAATATAAATTAGCCTGACGTCTTTTCCAGATCGGAATTGAGATCTTAGGAATCGTTAACCTTTTGCTTGTGTTGCGGATAAGATGAAGTGAAAGTATCCTAACCGTATAAATAGTTTAGGCCGTTCTCATCCTGATGATCTGTTTTAATAGTTGGAAGAATGTAATCACGAAGTGAACAATTTTTTTTTCTCGTTCGAGAAATATCAGTTTCTGTATGATTTATTTGTCGATTGGTCTTTCGAAATTTCACGTTAAACGATAACGAGTTTACACAGTCCGAAACGAATTAATTCTGGTGAAGATAAGAGAGTTTGTTTAATAATGAATCACCTAATTTTACACTAGTTCTTATGTGTGCAATATGATAAGGAATCCGATAAGTAAGATAAAATGCTAATCCAATACAGAAAAATAGACTTCGAAAAGTGTACAATTAATTAAATAAATTAAAACATCAATGGCGCAAATTACTTCAACAAAATATAGAAGTTGTGGTTAAAACATATAAACAATTTAAATATATTTATTACACTTACCACAACACGCTACTGTTTGTTATTAAAAATGTATGTTTTTATTTTAAAAGCTGCCATTATCAGGAGGTAGCATATTGCCAAGCAAGTCGACAGTAAATGTTTCTTGATTATGTAACAATTTTATTAATGTTTACATATAGAAATAAAAAAAAATCTCAGTACAACAACAATATCAAGGAACAATTACCTGAAATAGCGAGTAGCAGAAATTCGTAATAGAAATGAGTCAAGGCTGCAGAAACCAG
>JAVIWB010001076.1:0-10213 GCA_031893035.1 Dermolepida albohirtum
GATCCTTGTATGGCTAACATAAAATATCAAAACCATGTGCAAATTGATAAAACCCCAATTATAATTACAACAAATACTGAGATATTTCCCGTAAATGACATTTTTACAAATAGAATATTTAGATTTAATTGGCATGTAGCACCTCTTTTAGTTAATTATACTAAAAATATTTATCCTTTCGCTATTTACGAATTATGGAAATTGTATGGTATAATAAAAAGTAATATAGACATTAATATGTAATTATCCATTTATTAAATAAACTATTATAAATATTATTATAAATATAAATATAAACAATGTATTTTAATCTGTTGTGTCATATGCTCCTTTCCAATTCCTTGAATAAAATCCGCCAATATGGGGTTGTTGAATATAATAATGTTGCTGGGAATCAGCAAAACCTATCATAAAATTACTTTTAGATGAAATTGCACTATCCGCAAACGCGAAGTCATTCATAACACCTACAACGCAACTGCATTTAATTTCATATTCAGCACTAGCATTGACGAAATTCGGTGATGCATCGGTTGAAGCGTTGGCTTGAACAGGCTCTATACCTAAATGTATTTGTGGTTGTGCCGTACTTGAGGCTAACGAAAAATTTGTAGTACATAAATGAAATTTTTCTACTATATTTTCATATTGGAATTTTTGACCTTTCTTTTCAAATAAGGGATACATACCGGTTTTATTAGGAGAAAATGGACTATTTTCTACATATTGTTGCATTTTTACACCAATGTCAGTATGATTAATATACGGTGTAATTTTATTTGGAACGATTGCATTATGATATGGATGTTTTAACATTCCATTTTTCGGATGATATTTATATTTTATAATCGGTATATTGATATGTTCATTGAGATTATAACGTTCAATATATTGATCTACACGCGGCCAACCGCTATTTACATGATATTCATTTTTTCCTGAAGTATTTGTTGATGTCATAATGCACGCATAGTAAGGAAAAGATCTATTGGCTCCCCATGTATGTACATGGAAAATTACTCATCGAATCTTTGCCGTGGTATTCACTAGTAGCTCCATAAAATCTATTCGTAAATTCATTCGAAGCAATATCATTTATACTATCAATTTTCATCGGTTCCTTATCGGATTGTTTTAATTTCATATTCACAATATCTATTTTTAAATTTAAACCAACACAATGTTTTCCGAAAATAACATGCATAGAATTTGCACTGCCTGACAATGATGTACCGACATCAAAAGAGCATCTAACACCTTTATGAATAACTTCCACATAAACTTCTTTAATGTAGCTACCAATGGGTAAATTCGAATACTCAATAGGTGTTAAATAAAAAGGAATCCAATCTACTGGTAAATAAGCCATGCTTGTCGTATACGCAATGTAATCGCTGATTTTATTCGCGAGGCCACGACCGAATTTTGCCGATGAAAAACCCCATGAATGCATTAAACGTGATTTACTGAAATAAAATGAAGGTGAACTAGTTAATGAATTATTAAAATGTAAAAGAGCAACGCTATTACTAGGATTTGTTGCACCGTCACGATCATTAGCATTATTTTCTGCCTGAGGAGCGTCAACTACATCTGTTGCCATGGGAGAGTTGCCTTCATTCTGACCAATATCACTTACATCACGCGAGGTACTAGGTTGATCGGGCGCTTGTGTGCGGTCCCGTTTAATTTGTTGTTGACCTTGCCGCTGTTGCCGCTGTCTTTCTCCGTGTTCTTCGCGACGATCACTAAATGTCAACGGCTTGTATCGACCTCGTGTTCTCATATCTGGATATAAAATACCGACCTGCTTTTCTAATAAATGTTTAGCTGTTAAACCAGCGCCACCTAAACAAGTATTTATATAATAATTACATATAATAATTTTTTTATTAATTAATACCTAATAAAGAGTGAGTATTTCCTGTACTTGTGTAATCAGTCCAAAAATCACTTATTGCATGATCGTCTGCTTTCAAAATATCTTCGGCACTTACAGCACTTGCATAGGTACTATCATGTTCTAATGCTATTGCATCATTGACATCTGTGGGATTTTCACCTGTTAATTCGTTTCCCGGACCGAGATACTTATGATATGGGAGCTGCGGCATACTAACCACAAACTGAAGTTGATGTACATATGTATAGGAAGTGGAATGTATTTCTGTACATAACAGAAACCCACCAGCAGCATGCCAAACCGGCACAAACTGGCAGCTTGTCGCATAAAAGAAATAACTATTTCTTTTATGTCCCAGCAACGTCAGCAGGAGCCATCTTGAATCATCAAACTGCACCAGCGACGACAGCAGTTGCAGAAGGAAATATAAATGTCATTGCCACCCATAACTGCTGTCGTCGCTGGTGCAGTGTGATGATTCAAGATATACTATATATATATATATATATATATATTGCTACGCTTCGCATATATAATAATTTTTTACATCGTTTTTAAATTAATTTGTTTTAATTTAAATACTATACTACTAAATGTACAATATTCATTCTATTTTCATAAATTTCTAAATTAAATTACAGATTCAAATATTAATCGTTTTCTCACACAGAATACATGTCTATTATTCTGTCTAGATATCTATCTGCTTGGTACTTATACCTACATTGATATCACACTTTTAATTTATGCTAATTTTTTAGCGCGCCTAATTCTAGTGTGCCTATTCTCTAGTCTCATTGGTTAATTCAAACATGACCAGCTTCCTACCCTTCAGCTTACCGCGTCTTTTCTTAAAAGCCGAAACTTGCAAGAAAAAACAGACTTCTACCCTAGTCATGACCAAGACGACACGCATTCCTTCTACGAGTTTGTGAAGTTACGTTACACCCGCGCATGTAGTGTCCACGTGTTTATTTTTCGACCGCAAAATATATGTAGCATCTTGGCATAGGATATATATATATATATATATATATATATATATATATAACATACGCAATTACCTTACGTGTCGTTCGATACATATTTTAACCTAATCCATTTTATATTTTACTAGACAGATTTATTTCTCTAGATTTATTTTTATTACAGCTTTGCCATTACGTTCATCTTGTTTCATCAGTTGCTTTCGATCTTATTATCTTTATTTAATATACTCAAGTTTAAAGAATTAAATTAAATTAGTGAATAAAATTTTAAAGGCAATCCTATTGTTTTATTTCCACTAATACCTTTCTTTCAGCTTGGCACGCGTCCTGGTCTTTTGATGCTCATTGTAATTACTAGTTATTAACTCCATCAACTTACTTTGTTATTTGCGTTTATTACAGCGCTTCAACTAGCCGGACATGCGCTCGTTATAAATTTGTTAAACACCACGTATTTTAAATATTTACTATAAAATAATATTGTCTTTATTATTTATTTAGGTTAATTAAAGGGACATTTAGCTCCTTAATACATATACATACCGAGCTAGGAAGTAATATATATATATATATATATATATATATATATATGTATGTATGTATGTATATTGCAAATTAGTGTTATCGTATTGAAATAAAAACAAAATTATTTAGGAATTGAACTATATATTTGAATTAAATAGGAACAATCCAAATTACGATATCTATAGAATGAGAATACTGTTTTACTGTATCTGTATTAATGTTAGGTGTATTATCAAATATCAATACTGAATAATCGGAAACTTTTACCAAGAATTAGCATATTGTTTACATCTCTTTATTCATAGTAACCTATTGTACCATCTCGTTGTAAGTAGAGATAGAATTAATCAGTGGCGGCTCGTGAGTATTTGACATGGTGAGGCAGATAGAATAATAAATATTCAAAATTGTTTACAATTGATTAATAAACTCTATATACCTACTACATATAAAAACAGTTTATATATATTTATATATATATAGGGCTTCCAGTACAAACAGGGCTGCCAGACGTGAACTGAGCCCTATATCGCGCCCCATTCGATTTTTAAGGGAAAACAAAGTTTCAAAGCAAACCCTTGTGAAACGAAAATAAATATTCTAAAAAATCAAACAAATTCTAAAAACATTAATCGAAAATAAGAACTTAATCTTCTAGGATTTAAAAATAAAAAATAAATACATTCCTATTATAATATAAAATTTAATAATATAACAAATATATACATATATATATGTATATATATAAATCAACAATTATCCAATAACAAAATTTCAAAATTACATGCAAAATGAAAATATTTTAAAATATAGAGAATTTCCTTTATTGGCATTGCACGTAGAATTACATTTAATAGATTTTACTTCTTGTATAGCAAAGGTATCCTCCGGTTTTTTGTGTTAGCAAAATAATCAATTACATCATTATAAAATCGTTCATCCCTCGTCATCGTTTTAACCAATTCCTTTTCGATTGCAATTAGTGCACAGTTACTAAGTCTTTGTTGTCCAATTGTATTTCTAGCATACGATTTTATACGTTTCAATGTGGAAAAACTTCGCTCAACGGACGCGGAAGTTACCGATATGGTAACTACTATACTTAGCAATTTAAAAAGTTCTGGCATACAGATGGCTAACTTTTGTTCGTGCATAAATCTTAACATTTCACATGGTGTTTTAGAATTACCAAGGAGTTGCATGTCACTATAAATAACAGCTAATTAATTTTTTAATTGAATTTGATCAAAAAATTTATATTGTTCAAACAAATTATTTAAGAGCCTCTGAGGAAATGCCTTCGAATATTCTTCAAATTTACTTTCTGTTAATAAATCAAAAAAAGCAAGTTTTTCTAAATCAATAAATCTAATTTCAATTTGACTAATAAACGTATCTAGAATTTCGAAAAATAATTTTCTATAATTTTGTTTAGTATCTGGAACGTCATCAATTCTACGCCTTTTATGTGCAACAGATTCGTCAGACACCGAATTTTCGTATACAGTACTGAAATATGTATCACACTTCCGAAATTCTCTAAACTTATCAAGCAAAAAACGTAAACGATCTCTGGCATAAATAACATCAGTTAGTTTGTTTTGTAATATTGAAAATACAACGTCAGTTTGTCCAAATATTAACTTAAAAGTATCTAAAAGAAAATTAAAATCATTATCCAGAAGAAGATTTTTTAATCCAAAAGCTTCTCGTATAGATATGCTATCAAAGTCAGGACTTTCTGCAATGAAATCAAAAACTTCAATTAACTTATTTTTGTTCGCATGAATTGTAAAAACAGCCCTAGAAGTGAAATTCCAACGAGTAGATGCGTTTGATGGTATATGTTTTTGACAGATTAAATTTAACACATGAGTTCTCTTAGTGGATTTGGAAAAAAAAGATGAAAACCCTGACAAATTTGAAAAAAATATTCTTACAGACGTTATGGACTTACAAGATGTTCCTAACACTAAATTCAAGATATGTGCATGGCAGTGTGTAAATATTGCTTGAGGAGCTATTTCTTTAACTTTTGTTTGTAAACCGTTCACATGCCCAGCCATAACTGCCGCTCCGTCATACGTTTGAGCAATTAGTTTACTACTAAACCGAAATTTTTCAAAAATATTAGTTAACAATTTAAATAAATCATCAGAGGTGCGACCTGAACTTACATCAAAGAATCCTAAAAACCTTTCAACAATATTACCCTCGATCGTGTATCTTACAATAATAGACAATTGCGAATTACATGTTATATCTGTTGTTTCGTCTATTTGCCATGAAAAATATTCTGAATTAAAAATTTCACAATCTATTTTTTTCTTTACAATAAAATTAATTGATTCTATTAATTCGTTTTGAATTGTTTTCGATGTGCCAAAAAATACAGAGCTATCATCTAAGAATTTTTGTAAAATGGTATCATGTTTTGCCGTTAATAAAACAAGTTCTTTAAAATTTCCCCTGTTTGCAGAAGTATTTGTTTCATTATGTCCTCTGAAAGATAATTCCTGTGTACAAAGAAATATAGTAATATCAATTAAACGCTTTAATATATCTCGATTTTGGCTAACTTCTTTATTGTAATTCTCCATTTGATTGCGCCTCACATTATCTATCGCATCCGCGATATTATATTTTCCGAACATATGTAATTTACAAGTAGCTAAAATGTGATGTTTGGATTTAGTATGTTTTTCTACTGATCGCGACAAGTTTTTAAGATCAAAATAACCCGTTTTACTCCAAATACTATCTGTATTTGTGGAAAAAATTATACATGCCCAACAAAATAATCTGTTTCTTTTTATACTACCACATAACCAATTACATTTGTTATACCACGAATTATTGAAATTTCTGTTAGACTTACCGTGTATTGTAAGACATTTTGATAAATCAGGGTTTGGTCTTGGAAGGTTTTTGACATATAATTGATCTTCTACCGATAGAACAACGAACGTATTTCTTATTAAAAAATCTACAATGTCTTGTGTATTTCTTACATTTTCTAAATCCATATTCACAATTTTTAAATTACTGAAAATATCACTAAACAAATATTAAAATATTTAATCTAACTTTGTTATTCCCCCAACTTTAACTGCTGTTATTTGCGATTCAGGCCGAGAATGTCAGCCTCGAGTATATTCGGTAGTTCGGCGATTGTGATTCGATGAGAGGCTCAGTTTAAATTGGCTTCAGATTGATATCTAAATAATATCTACTTGAAACAATAAAAATACTCCTGTTAAAACTTAAAACATATTATTTGCGTGGAGGAAATATTGAGAAACTGTACAAGAAGAATGTAAACCTTTAGACATCTTTATATCATTAAATAAATACTTAATTTATCCTATTAATAATGCTTTCTATATTATTAAAAAATTCAAAAATCTCACAATAAAGTTAGAAAAATCTATTAACTTTTTGAATATTTTTTCTTCTTTGTTATCTTAAATATGTAGCTAATACTTTACTGTAATTTCCATAGAAATTGAGAATTTTTTTGACTGCTGTAGTGCGTTATAAATTTTCAATGAGAGGCAATGAGTGGCCGGGCCTCAAATATTCGTGTTTAGTAGGGATATACATAGATCAAGCATGAAGTTGGTCGGGGCAAGTATACGCGCTCGTACATTCGCACGGAATTAAAATGAAATGATAAATTTGTACTTTGCTTGTAATGCCGGTTTATTTAAAACTATTTTCTTATTGTTTATAAGATAAATTCTGAATAAAAGATGATAATTAATTTATAAAGAATTTTAAAAGTATACATATTATTCTTGTTATAATTCCAAGATTTAGATGGTGAGGCACTGCCTCACCTGCCTCACCTGACCAGCCGCCACTGGAATTAATACACTGCACTTAACCATCGCTTCGAACTAATTCTAGAGCACTGTAGCCTTGAAACTATCTTGTATCATGCCCTACACAAGTTCTTCTATAACTTTCTCAGTTTCAGTCGACTATAAACCCTCATTGACTTTGACTGTTGCAACATGCAATATGGCCAAAGTTGCCAAAAGGTCTATTGTACGTGTACGAGTGTTTATATATATATATATATATGCGGATATGTGTTTAAACACATGTGTGTCTCCCCCCTCACTCCACTCCCTCCTCCCATTCCCCACCGTTGCGTTAATTGACCATTATATACCGCTTACACGATACGAAAATTCCCGAACACGATAAACACTGGGGGCGAGAAGACGGCGTAGCCATTGCGCACGCCGAAGTTGTAATTTCAACAAACGCGGACACGCTGTCAAGAATACAATTAAATACTAATGAAGAAATCCCATACTCCGGCATCTAATATTATTATAATAATAATATTATCATACATTGATGTGCCAACTCAGGTGAAAATTTGGTTTTAAAGCAAACCGTGTATCGATAACTAGAAATACTATACTAACGAGTAATACCAAACTGTCACATACATTCAATGCATTGCTGTTGTACACGAAAATAGTGTGTATGGTAGCAACGCTAGTGTTTAGTTGTTTATCATTGCAATATTTTTTGAAATGCTTATTTAGTTAAAACAATAAATGCGTTTCTTTTATTTACTAATGTAGAATAAGATTTTGTTTAATGTATGTACATCTGGTTTTATTGTAAATAAAGACTTGTTGGAAATAAAAAGAAAAATTAAAAAATCGAGGTGGCGCTTCGCCAAAAAGACAGTATAAATTTAAAAATCAAGATGGCGCTTCATCAAAGTGGCTGTCAATAAATTTTATAGTATTACTGACTGTATATGTATTTAAATTAATATTAAAAGGCCAAGATGTCTGACAAAAAATTTCAATAATATTACTGATTCTACATGTATTTAAATTAATAATTGAGTAATATTGTGAAATAATTTGAAAAATACTCATTTGAACTTGTTTTGCTATTAGCAAGCTGTTTGTAATTAAAACAAAAGGTAAATTTTTTAATAATACATTTCTTTTTTAAAACTATGTGTACATAATTACATAATAGTATTATATAATTTTTACAAATAAAAATTGATATATAGTTCAGCAATCTAATCTTAGTACTTCTACATAACTTATAAACTGCTATCTTTCAAAAATTATTATGAACGAAGTTACATTTTAATAATTTTAACGCTGTTTTCTGAACAAGCTATTATGCGCCTCTCTACACTAGATCCTAGTGTAGATAGCACCACAAGTCCGTATTGCTTTCCTTAAAAGAATTTACAATCCTTTGTTACTCCTAGGGAAGGAACTAGCCAGATAATTCAGAGAGTGGGGGTTCTTGTATAAAAATTCTTATGGAGCGCCACAGAATCAATCCCTATAAGTAACCTTGCTAAAGCTGAAGCATATAGATTTTCAAATATGTGCCAATGGGGAAAATTTGATAAATTCAAAATAAAACGCTAAAAGCGATAATAGAAGTTAATTTTTTAAACAATCGACTTATTCACTATCATGGATTCAAGGACCAAGCAGTCCAGGTATATATACAGAAGTGTTTCGTCGTGGTTGAGAAAGGACGTGTGTATCGGTTTGGTCAGTGTAAGGATTGTTTGATGTTTCGGAGTGGAAAGTGGATGGTGAAATTTAGTTCGTCAAAAATTTTAACAAGTGGTGGTGAAAACAAAGAAGGAAAAAACTATTGAGATCGGTTAATAATGACCGAAATTACGGCATGATAAACGTGTAGGCACATAGCGTGTGTATCACTTGTACAAGAAGTTACTTTTTTACTTGCTTGTTTTGCGGGACTAAGGAGAAACTTTAACAAACAGCAGTGACGGAGAGGATTATAGTTTTCGACAGGTCCACTGGAACTGTGATCTTGGCGCCGCTATCAACAATACAATACGTGCGGGAAATACACGAACGGTTTAAAAAAGAAGTGGAACAAAAATTAAGCGAAATTCTTGAGAGCATTGAGTAAATGAAAAAAAGGGAACAATAGAGTGGAGGATAATATCGATAACATACAGGACGAGTTGGGCAAGCTTAAGAAGGAAAACGAAGAGTTGAAGGCTGAAAATGTATTGATGAGGGATGCAGTAAGGGCACAAGAAACTAGAATAGAAGAGATGGAGAGGGAAATAAGAAAAAGGAGAATAGTCATACAGGGAATATCAGAAGAAGGGATAAGAAGAATAGGGAAGGAAATAGGAAAAAACAAAAGACCTATATTAATAGAAATGAGAACGTGGAATCAGAAAATGGAAATTTTTAACAGAAAGAGTAAACTACGAGGGACAGAGGTTTTTATCCAAGAAGATTTTCCGAACGAGATACAGAATCAGAGAAGAAGGCTAATAAAATATATGAAAACAGTACGAGAACAGGGAAAAGAAGCGGTATAATTTATAATAATCTGAAAATAGGTGGAAAATTATATACGCTAAGTCAACTGGAGGTATTAGACGAAGAGTCTGGAAATGGAACAGCGGAACTCATGACAAAGACACAAACGTCCAAATGAACAATAAGCGAAAGATCACCTAATGAAGCAAATAAAAGGATTGATGAATCAAGGACGTACAAAAGGCTAAAAAGTACAACAGGCATTTGTGGGGTTCCAAAAAACTAGTATCGAGCGAGAACAACAATGGAACGGAGAAAAAGGCAACGATGAGGGAAACGAAAATGGAATTGCGAAATAATAAAAATGAGGAAACAGGGAAAAATGTGAGGGTTGTGAGAGAAAGGCGGGCAAATACAAACGGGAAAACGTGATTTAAGGTACATACATGGAACATACGAACAATGCTGCAGACAGGAAAGATGCAGAA
>JAVIWB010001077.1:0-10012 GCA_031893035.1 Dermolepida albohirtum
TGAAGTGATGGAGGCTGAGGTCTTTCAAAAGTATTGCATCACGTAACGAAGACCAATTTTCTCCATTTTTGTAATTCACCGATTCACTATTGATGGCTGCTAAACAAATACTAAACAACGTGGCGTCTTCAAACTTGAAGCATATGCTTTATAGATTGTATATTTTCGAATACAGTTATATTTTTCAAACAACTACCGCCATATCTAGGTCAGGTTGGGTACTTATGGGACAACCTTCGTAATGATACTTATTGTTTTACTTCATCAATACATTTTCCGAACAACTTATTTAATCACTTTCTTTAAAAATCAATGCCAGTGTTTAAGATGGTATGTTTTATGTGTTATTGAACGCATAAAACGCGTATCCCTTTTTCTATCAGGTGACTTCCAGATCAATTAGATCGATGAAAATAGTGTGGTAAATGTGAAAGCTAAAATTGTAAATGGTATTAGTTATAAAGGAGAAAGAAAGCTTAGCTGGGAGTCAATCTGCTTTTTCAGTCTATATCAACTGATTTTTTCACTTCTTTAGTTTCCACATCTACCGCACTAACTCTCACATCGATTTCTTTAGCGACGTGCTTGCTACGTGACCAAATCAGCGTAGTATGGTGATTTATTTCTTCTTGGACAATCTACTTATTATTTCGTGATCTCTCACTTTTTCCAATAGATTTCAATCCCGCTATTTATCTTAAAATTTTAATCTTGCATACTAGCAATGTCTTTTTTAAAGATAAAGTGCAAACAACTAAAATTTTCTAAACACTTACTTAAGTTTTTGTCGATCATTCCTTTCTGTTAAAGGTATACTACCCTAAAATCTCAAAACGTATCCTATAGGTTTTACTTCTATTCTTCCGTCTTCAGTTATAAATACTGTTCCATCATGTATTTTTCTTAATTTGCTGTAATTGTTATATCCTGTAAGTTCGTCAGTATTATCAACACTTTCATCTTCTCTTCGTTTATTTTCAGTCCATATATCCATCGTTTCATCTTTTACTTTGTGTTGTTTTTTGTTGTTAATCCAAATTAGTTTATTTAAAAGTACCAAGTGATTGATATTTACTTCTTCTCGTAAAGCGAAGTTGAAAATTACGATGTGTTAGAGTTTCTAGTGTAGACATGTTAGAAAAAGTCTTTCTTGATTTAAAATAACCAGGAACAAAGAAAAAAATAAAATATGTTGACGAAAATATATCTAACGATATACATAATATTATATTAACGCTTTCGTTACTTTCAGGGAAGGTCTGTCCCTTGGTTCAAGTGTACACTGGAGGCAAGTTTTGCAAATAATAACTGGCGAAACGAATCTCTCTGGGCAAGCCCTTATAGAGTATTTTCAACCATTATTAGATTTCTTAATTAAAGAGAATCTCAAAACTGCTAATTCTGAAAAATAAAAGATTTTATTTAAGAAGTCGTTATTTTGTGGAGCTTCTTAGTATATATGTATATTAATAAAGAATATATTTAAAAATTGGTCTACTCACTACCACTATAGTTTGTAATTATACTTTTGGCACATTATCATTAAAAAAATCTCAAATATACAATATAAGCAGAAAGTTGTTGAGACCATATCAGAAAAGGAGGCATTGAGCTTTGACATAAATTGGTGATGAACTGTTTGTTTTATTTCAACTAAAGCAATATGTAATCAATCTATCAATTATTGAAGAACTATTACTGGATTAGATAGTAGCTTGTATAGACAGGACGGAAGTCTACGTACCAGATTAATTGTAACCATAGATTATATAACTTGCTGTTAGTTAAAAAATGGAAAACCAAAACAAACATTCATCATATCTGCTTCTGGGTTTCCGGGCTGGAACCGCGTCACTAGTATATCTGCCAACGTTTCGTACTCATATATTGTATTTATGTATATTGTATGGGACATCTTCAGGGCTGAACTACTGCACTGAAACTGTTTCAGTTTCAGCCGCGGAAGTCTACATACCAAATTAAACATTCATCATATTTTGTATTTTAATTATATGTTGTTCAAGACTAGTTTGCTAAATTTCTTTCTGGTCGTCCATTTGGAATTGATCAGTGGCGGCTCGTGAGTATTTGACATGGTGAGGCAGATAGAATAATAAATATTCAAAATTGTTTACAATTGATTAATAAACTCTATATACCTACTACATATAAAAACAGTTTATATATATTTATATATATATATATAGGGCTTCCAGTACAAACAGGGCTGCCAGACGTGAACTGAGCCCTATATCACGCCCCATTCGATTTTTAAGGGAAAACGAAGTTTCAAAGCAAACCCTTGTGAAACGAAAATAAATATTCTAAAAAATCAAACAAATTCTAAAAACATTAATCGAAAATAAGAACTCAATCTTCTAGGATTTAAAAATAAAAAATAAATACATTCCTATTATAATATAAAATTTAATAATATAACAAATATATACATATATATGTATATATATATAAATCAACAACAATCCAATAACAAAATTTCAAAATTACATGCAAAATGAAAATATTTTAAAATACAGAGAATTTCCTTTATTGGCATTGCACGTAGAATTACATTTAATTGATTTTACTTCTTGTATAGCAAAGGTACCCTCCGGTTTTTTGTGTTAGCAAAATAATCAATTACATCATTATAAAATCGTTCATCCCTCGTCATCGTTTTAACCAATTCCTTTTCGCTTGCAATTAGTGCACAGTTACTAAGTCTTTTTTGTCCAATTGTATTTCTAACATACGATTTTATACGTTTCAATGTGGAAAAACTTCGCTCAACGGACGCGGAAGTTACCGATATGGTAACTACTATACTTAGCAATTTAAAAAGTTCTGGCATACAGATGGCTAACTTTTGTTCGTGCATAAATCTTAACATTTCACATGGTGTTTTAGAATTACCAAGGAGTTGCATGTTACTATAAATAACAGCTAATTCATTTTTTAATTGAATTTGATCAAAAAATTTATATTGTTCAAACAAACTATTTAAGAGCCTCTGAGGAAATGCCTTCGAATATTCTTCAAATTTACTTTCTGTTAATAAATCAAAAGAAGCAAGTTTTTCTAAATCAATAAATCTAATTTCAATTTGACTAATAAACGTATCTAGAATTTCGAAAAATAATTTTCTATAATTTTGTTTAGTATCTGGAACGTCATCAATTCTACGCCTTTTATGTGCAACAGATTCGTCAGACATCGAATTTTCGTATACAGTACTGAAATATGTATCACACTCCCGAAATTCTCTAAACTTATCAAGCAAAAAACGTAATTATTATTATTATTATTGAAATTTCTGTTAGACTTACCGTGTATTGTAAGAGATTTTGATAAACCAGGGTTTGGTCTTGGAAGGTTTTTGACATATAATTGATCTTCTACCGATAGAACAACGAACGTATTTCTTATTAAAAAATCTACAATGTCTTGTGTATTTCTTACATTTTCTAAATCCATATTCACAATTTTTAAATCACTGAAAATATCACTAAACAAATATTAAAATATTTAACCTAACTTTGTTATTCCCCCAACTGCTGTAATTTGCGATTCGGGCCGAGAATGTCAGCCTCGAGTATATTCGGTAGTTCGGCGATTGTGATTCGATGAGAGGCTCAGTTCAAATTGGCTTCAGGCTAAATAATACATACATACATTGATATCTAAACAATATCTACTTGAAACAATAAAAATACTCCTGTTAAAACTTAAAACATATTATTTGCGTGGAGGAAATATTGAGAAACTGTACAAGAAGAATGTAAAACTTTAGACATCTTTATATCATTAAATAAATACTTAATTTATCCTATTAATAATGCTTTCTATATTATTAAAAAATTCAAAAATCTCACAATAAAGTTAGAAAAATCTATTAACTTTTTGAATATTTTTTCTTCTTTGTTATCTTAAATATGTAGCTAATACTTTACTGTAATTTCCATAGAAATTGAGAATTTTTTTGACTGCTGTAGTGCGTTATAAATTTTCAATGAGAGGCAATGAGTGGCCGGGCCTCAAATATTCGTGTTTAGTAGGGATATACATAGATCAAGCATGAAGTTGGTCGGGGCAAGTATACGCGCTCGTACATTCGCACGGAATTAAAATGAAATGATAAATTTGTACTTTGCTTGTAATGCCGGTTTATTTAAAACTATTTTCTTATTGTTTATAAGATAAATTCTGAATAAAAGATGATAATTAATTTATAAAGAATTTTAAACATATTATTCTTGTTATAATTCCAAGATTTAGATGGTGAGGCACTGCCTCACCTGCCTCACCTGACCAGCCGCCACTGGAATTGATAACAACAAAATTAAAGCAATAATCTGCTCTCATAGTGAACAGGGTGAATTATTTCTTTTTTTACTTGGTTTTCATAACTTTTTGTGTCTTCTGATAGCATTCGAGAGATAGTCTTTCTTTTCTTCTTAATTTTAGATAGATAAATAGATATTTTTTAGTTATTGTAATTAAAACATTATATAAACGATTAATATACTGTATTTGGTAACACATATAAAATAATTACAGGGTATACACAAACTCCAATCATATATAAACTTTAACGCTGCTGGATATGTAATTAGTAGTGTTCTGTGAATGCAGATGACTAAATTTATTGTAAATTTTTGGACACTAGCCCCGCCACTTCATTATTAAGTGACATCGCATATCAAAAAAGATTAAAATGGACTAATACCGCCAGTTCATACATTTATACACTCATTTCTTTAAGTAAATGTAAAATGACAATATTTTAAATCATGAAAGTTTTAACGTTAACTCTAATTTCACCTTTTCATTAAATACATTTCTTTACCCACCTGTAAATAAAGGGTGTTTCAAATAGCGCGGCTTTTTTAAGAATAAATAAAATATAGATGGCGCTCTGAATTTGTCTGGGTATGTGGGCATCTAAAAAGCGTGATGTATGACATTTATAAAAATGGCTTCGTACACGGCACAACAACGCGTTCAAATTGTTGAATTATTTTATGAAAATCAGCGTTCTGTGAAAAGAGTTTTTAGAAACGGTTCCGTGGAAGATCAAAAATTTGAAAAATACAGTCGTAGTGGTCGTTCACAAGGAAATATTGCTTTGATTCATGAAAGTGTTGCTGAAGATCCTGAAATGTCCATTTTGTTCACAACAACTTGGACTTAGTGGATCAACAACATGGCGTATTTTACACAAGTATCTAGCTCTGAAGGCATATAAGGTTCAAATAACACAGGAACTGAAGCTATTAGATCATTTAAAACGTCGTTCATGTGTCAATTTCATCAATGAACAACCAGCTGATTTTTCTCAAAAAATAATATTTTCCGATGAGGCACATCTTGAACTTGGTGGCTATGTTAATAAACAAAATTGCCATATCTGGGGTGAGGAAAATCCACGACTTATTCATGAGAAATCTATGCATCCTAAACGAGTTACTGTTTGGCGTGCATTATGGTCAGGTGGTGTAATTGGGCCTTACTTTTTTGAAAATGCTGCTGGTGAAATTGTAACTGTCAATGGTGGGCGATATCGTCGGATGATAACCGAATTTTTTTGACCTGAACTAACGAATATTGAACTAGAGGATATGTGGTTTCAACAGGATGGCGCTACATCTCACTTTGCACACGAATCAATTGATTTATTAAGAGAAAAGTTTCCTGAACGTATAATCTCAAGAAACGATGACGTTAATTGGTCACCAAGATCATGTGATTTGACACCGTTCGCCTATTTTCCTTGGGCTTATGTGAAAAATCAGGTTTATAAAAACAATCCACAATCAATTCTGGCTTTGAAAGATGAAATTATTCGTGTCATTTGTGAGACAGAGCGTCAATTATATCAAAATGTCATTAAAAATTTTAACAACAGAGTGAACGTCTGTGTAGCTGCAAGAATAGGCCATTTCTCAGATATTATTTTGCGCATATAAATATCATAACTGATACTTCAATTACCAATAAAAAGTTGCTGAAAGTGAATGCAAATTATGTATTTTATTTATTCTTTAAAAACACCGCCAAATTCGAAACACCCTTTATTACCTTATTTATATTAATTATATATCTTTTAATTGCTTTGATTACTGTAGTGAAAACAAACATCAAAAGAGGCTCGCTACATCAATCTTATTTTATAACAAGTTATAAGACGTCTGCATACAATCGTACCAAGACTTCTTTGACGAGTTAATATTAAGACTTCATGAACATGCTTACTGACTATAATAAGACAGCGAAACAGGTACTAACATTAGTGATCCGCGCTTCCCATGATTTCATACGTTTTCCATTATTATCCATCAAAAACATATTTAAATCTGCTTGTAATGTTTGTAATTAATATCCAATTTATTACTGCAAAATATCTCTTAATTGCTTTTTGTTTTGTGCGTACAAATTAACCAGTTACATTTCACGTCCACTAATTAACTGAGTAAATAACCGTATTAAATCTGCGAATTCTAAAATAGAATTTTTGAAATAATTGTGTGTAGGTAATAAATTAAATAAACGTACACGTCCATTAATAAATTTTAATTGGTCATGTTGGGCCATTAACAAGAATTAAAATTGCTCCAATGATGAATGTATTAAACGAAATACTGCTGTAACTATTTATTGTGCGTACATTTTTAATTATGCAAAACCAGTATTTATTATTCGATACAATGGAAATGATGTACATATGATTGGAGTAATAAAAATCGTTAATAAGGTTATGTTAGACATTAATGTTCATTTGATCGCATTAACTAGAGTTCATGGTTTGTTATTTCACATTACAAAAGATTATATAGGGCCATTAACTTCAACTTTTATTATTATCGTATAATTTTGAATACAAATTTTGGTAGAGAATATGTAAAGATGTGTTTTAAAAGGAATTGACGGTATAGATTTGCTGCGCTTAAAAAAAATTTGGTAACACATAAAATAAATACAACGTATAGTGCAAACTCCAATGATGATATATAAACTTTAAAGCTGCTTGATTTTTAATTCGTAGTGTTCTGCGAATGCAGATGACTAAATTTATTGTAAATTTTTGGAGCTCAATAATCAATATATCTTCGTGATATCTGAAGAATATGGCAAAGCATTTGCTTGTGTTATTTAGTATGGATATTATATCTGTATGTTTCACCGTTTATCTCAAACTGCTCCTGGCCGTGAAGCACAAATTTGAGACAGGTAAACACATATAAGCATAGAAACGTAAGTAATTGTTCCTGCCCGAAATACGTTCCGCAGCTTTTCTATAAGTTGTAAAGAGCTCTGCTGGCACCTTTTGAAGAACGAATATTTTTTCTGTTGCAAATGAAGTAGCCCGGAAAAGAATAGTGTAAATTAATTTGGCTTCGAAGTTGACGTAGCAGATAGTCTTTGCCGTTACATAAGTAGCCATACTTTTCGGCTGCCGAATTGTAGAGACATTATATAACATTTAAACATATAAATTGATTTGTGACTTCAAAATCTGATATTAGTCTTATAAGTGGTACGCGTAATTTTTTGAAAAGAATATTTTTTTTTATTTCTATTTTAATATCATTTAAGTAAAGGTGCTGCTTAATTCGTATTTAATTCTCAGAACGGATGTCTTAATTAATATAAATTCATTGTAATATTTATATAATTTTGGTCAACTATATTTACATATATTCTCACAGTATATCATTAAATTCCCAGAAAAATACTAATTATACAAAGTGCATTGCGTATCGGAATGAATTGATATTCGTTTTCTTTATACATATTACAGGTTTTCCTACATCTATATTGTAGTTTAATTTCAAAAAAGTGTAATGACCGTTTATTTTATTTAATGTAATCCTTTAATTGCATTTTATAATTCTTTTATGTATAGTTATGACATCGATTATGTATACGTGCGCTGATTCACAATTAAAAATACATGAACGAAGTGTGTGTAATTGTGAGCTATGTACATGTAATAAAACGATTATCTGTCTGTGGAGAAAAAAGTTTGCGGAGAATAGGATAAACTCTTTGTGTGTAGGGTGTGTAATATAATCTGTGTTTATATAAATAGACTACAGATTTTAATTAATCAAGGAGAACAAAGTTAAAAAAGAGTTAGTGGCAAAAATTATATTTGTGAATTATACTGTTGATTTTGTTGTGTTTTCTTTATTACTTGCATATAGATAAATCATATTTAGACATTTATTGTCTTTAATCATTCTTAATTTCATGTTTTATACTGCAACGAATATCATCCTAAAATGATCCTGATTATAATTGAAAGTATATTTTGCGAGATTTTTCTAACATTCAAATTGAAAGGGTGCTTATATATGTGCTTCCTTCTCCGTAATCCGCATTGCCTTGAGTATTATTATTTGTATAGAGTGTAGTATCGTTGTGTTTATTTGGAAACATGTTTATTTCAGTTTACTAGCTGGTGCATTCTGCTGAATTATAATAAATGTTTACATAACCCAAGTCCTTGTAACTTTGTTTATACTTTTAAAATTTAATTATCATTAAAGAAATATAAAGATAATATTTAAATACTGAATCAAAATTCGGTAACAATATAGCTCAAAAAATAGGGATTCAACAAGCAAAGATTTTAAAAATCTTAATTAATGATAAAAATAAGATAGGAAATACAACGCTAATATTAATTTGTTAAGACTATTTAAGTAGCAAATAAGATAACATTACGGCTATTGAATTATATATAATTTTGTTACCTGAAATAATAGTAAGAAAAACGTACTACACTGACGTTTGTGAAAGTTTAAGGGGACCGTTTCCAATTACGTCTGAACGGTTTACAAATGGTAGACGCAGGGTTCATTTTTAAAGATTCGAAGTGGTTGAAGACTAAAATTGACTCTACATGCATTCAGTCAGCGGCGTGTTTCGAAGATGTAGAAGGAGTTTAGCAGATTATAAATGTAAAATGAATACTTATTCTTTTAGGCGTTTTAGTATGCAGATGCACAAAATGGATAAGATCGGCAAAATATTTTTAGTATCAGGTATGGAGAAATAATCTTATATTCACAGAATAACCGTTCGAATTTCATTGATTAAATTCTTAATTTATTATGACAATCTTTGTTAGATCTTCAGAACTACTACCACCAAAAATTTGTTTTAATTTGGTAAAATCTAAATAACAAAACATACAAATTTTACCAGATTAAAGCAAATTTTTTTATAGTGAGTCTATTGACATGTTAAGTACTAACAAACATTGAAAACTATTACTTTCTGTTATTCCATCGTTATTTGAATTCACAGAAATCAATTTAAAATTTCTGCGCTGGAAATCAATTAATTAATTTCTCATTAATTCCCATCGTAAAAGAACTTAATTATATGTTTATATATAATTATTAATATACTAACAAACATTATTTTAATTATGCAAGTATTTTGTCATTAGGCGTTGAACGTCGCTTTCTGCATATAAGAACGAAATTCAAGATCATCATCATGGTTGCATGAAGATAATAAATTTCAAATTAAATTAAACGAAATACTTTATTTGCCCAACAGAATCTAAATTCCATTTATGGAGCGATACGAAAAATGTACAATAATAATACAACATAAACGCTTAATAACATAAACTAAAATAAAATCTAGACACACTACATAAATCCCAGGTACATTAAATTTAATCGAATTAAACTAAATCCAAACGGATAAATTGAAATTACCTGCTATTAAATTTTCAAACTCACGAAGCGTATGCACATTAATATCAATCAGTTTTGATATTTTATTAAAATTACTAGTCATTGTATATATATATAGGTGACCTACAGTAACATATTTGTTATATCAAATGAGAATTAAAATGTATATTATCGACGCGATACCAAATTAGGGATTCTAAAGTTGAAAGATTGAAATAAATCCGAACAATTTACAACACTAAGAAGGATTTTATAATGGTAGATGGTACCAAAATCTATTCTCCCGAATTGAAGAGATG
>JAVIWB010001078.1:0-10093 GCA_031893035.1 Dermolepida albohirtum
TGTTCGAATTATCACAAGAACCAATTGTGGTTGAACTTGAATTTCCGTTACCTATTCCAAAGACAGATCCTGCTTCTGCACCCCAAAGAGTACTGCTATTTCCTACAAGTGTAGAATCTCCAATTTGTGCATTTCCACCTACATAAATAAGGCTTGAGCCATTAATAGTACCATCTGTACCACTTCCTGTATAACCATTACTTCCACCAAAAACACTATAATTAACTGTTCCGCCTGTTATAGAAACAATTTTATTTCCATATGTTGCTGTAGTACCTGCTCCAGCCATGAGCATATCAACTGTTCCACCTGTCATATATATATTTATATCATTTAAAGTAGAACGATTCGTATTTGAAAGTGGTCCTCCAAGCACGTTAAATACGTATCCTCCTTCTATTTTTGCTGTTCTAATTACATTGAAATACGCACCGCTAGTACCACGACCGCCTACATATATTCCAGCTGTATTCTCAAGCTTTGAAGATCCAAAGGAACCACTTTTTACAGTTGTTTTTATTGCTTCTGTTGTAGTTGTTGTTGAATTAATAATTCCGCCCCAGTTACTTGATACAACATAACGAATATCTAAACCTGTATTATTGTTTTTTACGCGATCATAGTCACATCCATATGTTGCATACATATCTACATATGTACCAGTAGTACCAGTCGTGTTTGTTAAAATGATTAAAATATATGTTCCTGACTCCACTACGAAATTATATTTAGCCATAGCAGCAAGCGTAGTTGCTCCTCCAGAAGATGTACCCGCAATAATCCCAGTAAATGCACACGTATCAGTAGGTGAGGTTATTCCCCTTCCTACTTTTAAATTTTTATAATTTCCATACAAATATCTACTTGTTGTTGCTGTTGTTGCCGGAGATGGAGTGCTTGATACTGTTGTCGTTTGAGCACTTGCAATTTTTAAGTTTTCAATTACTGTATCATTATATGCTGTTACATAAGTGCTAGATACGTCCCATGTAGCAATATTTCTATAATCAACTCCTCCATATAATCCTGTAAATGTAAACGGCTTACTCTGACCACTTGCCCATGCATCAGAGATACTACCTGTTAAATAAACTATATTAGTATCTCTTGAAACCATATAGTAGTAATTACTTGCGTTAGTAGAGCTGTACATTTTATTTGCATCATAACTTTGTATCAATCTATAGTATTGAGTTCCAGCCACAGCACTGCCACTTAAAGCATTTCCATTTACATCATAATAGCCTACTAAACTTGTCCCGCTACTCAAAGTTGTTCTTAAATAATATCCCGCCATAGATCGGCCTTCATAATCACTTGGTGTTGAAAGTTGTTTCATCCCTTTATCATTCAATCCACTAAAAACAGTTGTCCAAGTATTCGCTCCGTTTTTTTGGATTGCTGTTGCATCTACCCAGCTAGCATGTAATGCAATATTTATATCTACACTTGCATCACTCACATCTACTTCAATATACCTTTTATAATATACTGAATCAAATGAAATTGTCCCTGTATTGTTTTCAGAAATCCAACTATTAAATCCTTTTCCTGTTGGACGATTAGTAAATGGATTATCAATAAGCGCTATTCTTACTTTACCATTTTCTACAGGATAGTATTTATGGTACATAAATTCCGTTTCTGTTTCTGTAAGTGAAATTTTTCCTGAATATAGCACTTCTTCAAAGAGTTCTTCTCCTGAATAACTTAGATGAACTTTTACTAAATTAGACTCATTATAAAGATTTTGATTATTTCCACTTGGTAATGTTCCGGTACTTGAGCTAACATAATTTTGTCCTTGATAATAATTCCAATCTGCTTCTAAATCGTCTATTACTATTGGGGCATATGTTTTCTCAATAACATATCCTGCATAAACTGTATTTGTAAGCACTATTTTATATACATATTCATCTGTTATATTATTTAATGTTAAAGTATTTGCTCCTGAGATTAATTCTTCTGCTCCTCCACCGGCAGGTGTTCTATACCAACTAATTGTATAATCATTAATATCATTTACAATTGGTTCTGCTGAATAATTTACATTAAGAACAGTTCCTACTCTAATAAATTTTATATCAAATCTTGTTCTCTCTATTATAAATCTTGTTGAACCATAATAACTTCCATCATAAGTAATGATTACATAATTATAATCATATGGCTTAATTATAGGTATTGCATTATTATCTGTTGTACTACTATTAGGCCCAAAAGTTCTTTGTGGGGTGGTATTTCCATTTAAATACCATTTATATGTATAGTTCTGGGTTAAATATTCATCTGATATACTTAAGCTAATATTTGTATCTGCTATTGTAGGTGTTACATGATGTCTATCCATAAAAGTAAAATCACCATTATTATATTTCCAAGAAACATAACCACTATTAGTGTCAACGTAATTGCCAAGCATTGCATATACAGTATATAAATCGGTTGTATAAATACCTTTGTTAACACCTTGATAATATGCCATAGACGCTGTTGTATTATTTGGTAATGTTGTTATTCTATGGGCAGGTGTGGCGCTTGCCGGCACTGTTCCCGTTGTATGACTTGAAGTGAATGATGTTGTTTTGGCAGTATATGCTGTATAATAACTTGTCATTACTAAATTTGAATCAACTCCTGTTCCACTAAAAACTGTGTTGTCATATCCTTGATTTGTGGCAGAATTAGGATTTACTGGTGTGCTAGCCGTAGTAGTTCCTGCAAGGCTACCAAATATTGGGCCTATATATCCTCCGTTTGCTGCTGTATTTGATGTACTATTTGTATGTATTGTTCCTTTATAGAAGCAACTCTGTGGCCATATTGCCTGTCTATGTATTCTTCCAACAATTCCTCCGTGATGATATATATATACTATATGCTGGTGTGCTTCCCCCTAGCATTACTCTTATATCAGCAGATACATAACAATTATCTATAACATAATTAGCTCCGTTCCTATTTGTTGTTGCTGCTATCCTTCCTACACTGCCTGCTATTCCCCCTAGAAATACTTGTATAGTATTTGCACCTACAGTTAACGTATTTTGAGTTATTATATTAGATTTTTTTACGATACAGTTTATTACTCTTGCATTATCGTAAATTGTTCCTACAACAAACCCTACATGGTATCCACTATTTGCAGTAAATGTTTGTGCAGTTACTCCTAAGCTAATTGTAAAATTATTCAATTCTAGATTTCTTACCTCTGTATTTGCTCCCATACCTATAATCCAAATAATCCGTAAGACTCCACACTTGCAGTATTTGCTTCTTTTGTAGTTATACTCGCATTAGATATTGTGTGTCCAGCACCATCAAATATTCCTTGGAATGAGTATGAATCATAGTTTCCAATTGGAGTCCAGTCTTTTCCACCTAAATCTATCTCATTTGTCAATTGAAAGTATTGACCTGAATATGTAGTACCGCTATTTACATTCTGTGCTAAATATGCTAGTTCCGCTCCGCTTGTTATTAGATGTGGATTGGTTGCCGTTCCTTGTGTCCCGGTTCCAGCATATTGAAAACTAGTCGCAATTGTTACTCCATCCCAAACATCCTCGATTCCTGAACTACCAGAATTTCCTTCTACAAAAAATTTAACATATGAATAATAGCCTGTATCATCTCTTGATACTACTTCCATGGCATAATCTGCATTTGGATTTATAGCATATGTATTTGCTGTAGTTGCTCTTAACAAATTGTTAACAACCCATGCATACGTATAAGGCCCTGAATTAGACGGATCTGATACAGTTGCAGTAGCTTGTGTACCATTTTCACTTGCTGTTACAGTATGTTTACTTGTAAAAGAAAATTCATTATTTGTATATTCCCATTTTATATTATAATTTCCTGTTGCATTACCATTAAACATAGGAAGTATTGTATCAGTCATATTTGTTCCAGTATTTGCGATATATGTACCTTTATTAACACCTTGATAATATGCCATAGATTCAGTAGTAGTACGTGGACTTGGTAATGCTGTTATTCTATAACCTGTTGGAGCAGCAGTATCTGGAGTAAGTCCACTTGTAGTCGTCGAAGTAAATGATGTTGTTTTTACAGTATAATCTGTATAATAACTTGACATTTCTAAGCTTGTTCCACCTGTTACATCAGTTCCACTAAAAATTGCATTATCTGTGTCTTGATTAGTAGCCGTATTAGGTCTTGCTGGTGTACTATTTCCTACAAGACTACCAAATATTGGGCCTATATATCCTCCGTTTGCCAGTGTATTTGTTGTACTATTTGTATGTATTGTTCCTTTATAAAAGCAGCTTTGTGGCCAAGTTGCCTGTCTATGTATTCTTCCAACAATTCCTCCTGAAGATATATATAAACTATATTGTCCTGTACTTCCTGCTATCATTACTTGTATATTCGCATACACATAACAATTTTCTATAGTATAATTTGCTCCATTTCTACTTGTTGTTGCTGTTGTTCTTCCTACACTCCCCGCTATTCCTCCTAGAAAGACTTGTGCAGTAGTTGAACTTACGGTTAGAGTACCTACAGTTGATATAGTAGAGTTTTTTACTATACAGTTTACCACTTTTGCATTATCATAAATTGTTCCTACCACAAACCCTGCATGATATCCACCACTTGAATTAATTGTTTGTGCTGCTGTTCCTAGTTTAATTGTAAAGCTATTAATCTCTAAATTTCTTACTTCTGTATTTGAAGTTGTTGTTCCCATACCTATAGAACCAAATAATCCATAAGATTGTATACTTGTTGTGGTAGCTGCTTGTGTTGGTATATTTGCATTTGAAATAGTGTGCCCTGCGCCATCAAATATTCCCTGAAAAGAATACCCATTATATGTTCCAATTGGTGTCCAATCTCTTCCACCTAAATTTATGTCATTTGTAGCCTGAAAATATTGTCCATCATACGTGGTACCGTTATTTACTTCCTGTGCTAAATATGCAAGTTCTGCACCATTTGTTATTAGATGCGGATTAGAGGCAGTTCCCTGGTTTTCAGCCCCATAATATTTAAACCCTGTAGCAATACTTCCATCCCATGCTTGTACAGTAGGCGTAATTACTATTGACATTGGTGCTATACTAGAAGCTGATATGCCAGATCCCATCTCTACAAGTACAAATGTACAAAGTTCCTCTGTCTCAAATATTATCTCAGTGCCTTTAATTTCAAAGTTAAATAACATTTCTACAGTTTCATCTTTTATACTGAATAACAAATAAGCATTATTTTTATTTACACCAGAAATAGCGACTTCAATTGTTTCATCAAAATCGCTACATATATACTCCACACTTGTTATAGGCTCTTGTTCTTCTTCCCCTTCTCCAAGTTCTTCAATTGGGTCGCCTGAGGCATCGGCCCCTACATCGCTTTCTTCAGATTCCTCAACTGGGTTGACGATGGCATCGTTCCCTACATCAATTATTCTTGCATTATATGCTCCGTACTATAGTATAATCGCCATAAATTTCATCTTGTAATAAATCTCTTATTGCATCTTGATCTGTATCTAGAAGCTCTATTGTACTATTAACAGGCATATATCCTCTTAAAAATATGCTATCTTCTTCTCCTAATTGTTTACGATATAGTTTTGTATCGTCTACTTCTTTTGTATCATATGTAACAGCCAGTTCTATCTTTTCATTTTGTAGTTCTTCTCCGGTTAAATATATTTTCTCACCTGGTAATTTTTCTATTGCACTTTCTTCTTGTGTTGAAACCGTTCCTTCTCCCAGTGAATTTTCTACTACATTTTCTTCTTGTGTTGTATTCTCATCTTGTGTTACTTCTCCATTATCTTCATAAATCTGCTTCTTCTCTGTTGTATAACTTGTTACGAATTTATCTTCAATCATTTCTGGGAGTATTATATAATATCCACTCGCACCACCATCTATTGCACATAAAGTAATAGCCTTCATCTCTAAATCACTTTTACTATCTATTACCTCGACAGTTATTTCTTTTATCGTTTGTAAATATAGAAAGGCCAAAAGCTATCATTTCTACAATTATTACAATAACTATACTTATTGTTATTGCTAGCCTTTTTCTACCTACTTTTTTCATTTACATACTCCATATAAGTATTATTGATTATCTAATAGTTTTTTAAAGTCTACTATGTTTCCTATTTTCTCTACATCAATTCCATTTTTTCTAATATTATGAGCAACTTCGATGTTCTTAATTGTTGCCATCAAGCTTTCCAAGTTATCTATGTCTAAATCTTCTCTTGATATACTAATATTTAATAACTGGTATCTATCTTTGATTACTAAAAGAATATCTTTCTCCTCTAATAGCTTAATGTTATTAATTATTGTACAATATGGCCAACTCATAAACTCTCTTAGCTCTTCAATAGTTGTTTCTATTTCTTCAATTGGAACCTCTTTATCGATATTAATTATGCAATCAAATACATAATTATAGAAAGAAGATGCCAAACATAACGCATCATATATAGTAGAATTTTCATCTAACTTTGTGGAAATTATATGATATATTCTGCTTCTATCTAAGTCTCTATATAGTTCTTTTACTCCTAGAATTAGATTCTCTTGCTCTTTAGACTTTTTCTCATTTATTCTTTTATTTAATTTTATTATCTTTTTCTCTTTGAGCGCTATCTTCTTTTTTAATTTGCAAATATGCATTTTTATGTTTTTCTTTTTCACTATGAATCTTTTTAACATCATCTATTATAAATTTATATTTTAGATAATTCTTATATTCATATATGCTATTTAATAACTGTTTCATGTTTTGGTCTATTTTATCTAACTTGCTTTCATCCATATCTCCTATTAAATCTTTTGAGATAAATTTAGAATACCTATCCTTTATTGCTGCTTCTGAGTAATCTTTTACATTTAATTTGCCTTCCATAAAGTTATTTAAAATAATAGCTTTATCTTCATTTCTTTTTTCTATTGACTGTTTTTTTAATTCAGCATATTGATTTAATATTCCTTCAGAAGAGCGCCCCTCTAATAGATTTTCTATCTGTCTAGCATAATATTTGTCTATAGTCTTTTCGTTTTTATAATATAGATACCTAATATTTAATTCAATATATATTATAATATTTGAACATTCCCAATATATTTCTTCGAATTTACTTTGTGTTTTTTGTGGATTAATACTATCCTTATCTATTTCCTCAAAGAAAACACGAAGATATTGCCTTACATAATCACTATAGCAAAAATCTTCTAACCTTAAATCTATTCCTACTTCTTTAAACTTTTTCAAGCAACGCAAAATAGTTTCATTAACTACATCCAAATTCTTCTTATAATAATATCTTAAATCATATATATCTTTATCAAAATTCATTTTCTCATAAGAAGTTTTTACGTCGTTTAATAAATACAGGTATTCTTCCATATTACGTCCGCTTTTCTTCTATTGAAACAATTTCGGGGTTTTCTTTTATTTTTCTTATTTCTCCAACTCTGTTCTTCATTTCTTCTGATAGCTCTTTTTCATAATCCCCGAATTCTTGTTTTAATTCTTCTATCTTTGCTATATAATTATTAATATTTTTTTTATTATTTTTTGGAAGAGTACTTAATATCTCTTTATTTGTATCAATTTTTATACTTATTTCTTCTAATTTATTCATCGTCTTCCCTCTTCTTTTCAGCATCTTTATATTCTTTATCTAAATAATTAATAAAATCTTTAACTTTTAAATACGTTGTTTGTATTTCTTGTGCTGGTAAACTCTCTAATTCTTTTCCCATATATATTACCTCCATTATATCATGCTCTATTTGAATTATAGCATAAGGAAATATAATAATCAATTATATTTTCTAGGATTTTTTGTAAAATTTTAACTTTTTTTGTTTAATATTTTGTTTTTAACTCATCCCAGATTCTTCTCATCAATCCTAACATTTCTGAATCTAAATATTGGTTTTCTTTCATTTTATTCTCTATGTCTAATGCTAGCTTGCTAAGTCCGCGCTAGCCCTATGTTTGCACTTGCTCCCTTTATTGAGTGTATTGCAATCCTTGCTTCTTCCATATCATTATTTGCGAAACTTTCCTCTGCTTTATCCAACATATCACCATTTAGAAGCTTATTTATAAGCCTCCCCAAAAAATCTTCACTTAAATGTAATCTATTAACTGCCTCCTCTAAATCTACTTTCTCATATTCTTCCATGTTTTTTCTCCTTTCAAATTTTATATAATTTTTTTCAAAATCGTTTATGTTCTTTTTTATTAATACATATCAGCCTCCCTTTTTAATGTACAATTTATGATGTACTGCTCACGGGTTAAACTCTGAGGTCGATGTACGCCATAGAAGAAATACTTCGAAGCTTATGTACGATGTACAATAATGATATTAACTTTACTTCCAGTATATAATACTTACTTGACTAGACCCTATACTAATCGTACATTGTACATTGACCTCGAAGAATTAGCTTCATAGGCAGTACATTGTACATTATACATTATTTAAGTATTTTGCAAGTTCTCTTTTTAGTTCTAATTCGTCTACAGGTTTTCCTAAGTGTGAATTCATACCTGCTTTAAGAGTATCGTCAATTTGTTCAGCAAACACATTAGCAGTCATTGCAACAATTGGAATTGTTTTTGCGTTTGGTTTGTCACTTTCACGAATTTGTTTTGTTGCTTCAAAACCATCCATATTTGGCATTTGAATATCCATTAAAACCAAATCATACTTTTCTGGTTCTTCATTATATAAAGCAACTCCTTCTATTCCATCCACAGCCTCTATACATTTAGCCCCTGTACCTTCTAATAAAAACTGAATAATTTCTCTATTAACATCAACATCTTCGAATAGTAGAATAGTTTTACCAGAAAAGTCAAAAACTTCAGTCTCTTGTTCAGTATGGCTTATAGCTTTTACACTAAAAATTTCATTAATAGAATTTATAATATCAGATGGAAGTAGTGGCTTAGGTAAGAACGTATTTATTCCTACTTCCTTTGCTTTGTCTTGTATTTGAACCCAATCTATAGATGAAATCATTATAATAATAGTATCTGGTGGAACTATTTCATGAAGTTTTTCTGTAGTCTCAATTCCATCCATATTCGGCATCATATAGTCAACTAGTATTACATTAAATCCTTCATCTCCATTTTCCAACTCTTCTTTTGCTAGCTTAATTCCTTCATATCCTGATTTAGCTACTTTATGTTTAATATTCCTTGTTTTAAATAAATCATGTAAATATTCACATGTTTCATCACTATCATCAATTACTAGTATATTAAATACTTCTGGTGAGACTTTAATTGCTTCTTGTTCTTGGCAAGGTTCTAATATTACATTGAATGTAAATACTGTACCAACTCCAAGCTCACTTTCTACACTTATTTCTCCGCCCATAAGTTCCACTATATTCTTTGCAATTACAAGTCCTAAACCTGTCCCAGAATACTGCCTTGAAAGGCTATTATCAACCTGTACAAAACTTCCGAATAATTTATTTATTTTATCTTTTGGTATACCAACACCTGTATCAGTAACACTAGATGTTACTTTTATTTTCCTCCGCTAACTTCTTCATAGTCAACTAAAACAGAAATTTTGCCTTCATTTTCTGTAAATTTCACTGCATTTGATAATAAATTCATATATACTTGTGATAATCTCTTTACATCTCCAATGAAACAATTATATATACTGTCTGATAGCTTTATTTCAATATCTATCTCTTTCTCATGTGCTGCAAATTCTATGATATCAAAAACACCTCTAAACATTTCCTCGATGTTAAATCGGTTATAAACTAATTCCATCTTTCCAGCATCTATCTTAGAAATATCTAATATATCATTAATATTTTGTAACAGATTTTGAGAAGCGACCTTCATTTTACTTATCGAACTTTTTATTCTTTCAATATCATCTGATCTCTCAATAATATTTAGCATTCCAACAATTGCATTAAGCGGTGTTCTGAGTTCATGACTCATCTTAGATAAAAATTCACTTTTTGCCTGAGCATTTTGTTCTGCAATATCTCTAGCTGACTTCAAATCCTCTTCAGCGTTCTTTAAATTTAATAAT